>PVJA010015671.1:0-44866 GCA_004027025.1 Myocastor coypus
CTTAGTCCAAAGAGAAGTATATTCTTTTCCTTTTTTTTTTTTTTTCTAAGTAACATCAATAGGGAGATGGGTCATGCCCACACACTGTACTCTGTAGAACAATTGTGAGGACAATATGTAATATGTCAACTTTCAAAGAAAAGAAAGGGGAAAAGAAAAAAAAATGTTGATTTAGAAGGGTTAATGTTTAATTGTTTGATCAATCTTACATACCTATATGTATTAATCTAAACTGATCTGATGATGAAAATATGTAATATAACCCGTGTTAAATTTAAACAATAAAAAAAATTTAAAAAATCAATAAAAGAAAAAAAAAGAAATAAAGCAGTGGAGAGACAGCCTTCCAAATGATGTAGGCAATTTGGTTTGATAGATTAAAAGAAAAAGCAAGATATATACATGTGTATTTTATCTACACACAGTCTATAGTATGTGTAAGCTGTGAATCTCTTTCTTGTTCAGTGGTTTTTTGCAACAGTGGGACCTGATAATTTATATTTTGAAGCCCTAGTATTTTCTTACCAGTCCTGATTCTGCACTTTTTCCCTGTTCCAGAATGATGGCACTCTTCAGCTTGTGGCCAATTCAGTGGTATGGGTTCCAGAAGGAGGCATGCTACAGATCACCGACAAAGTCCTCCAGGCTGAGGCTCCTGGTGCCAGCCCAGACCGCATTATCTACAGCATTACAGAAGGCCACCCTCAGTTTGGTAACTCCTTCCTTCCTATGGCACAGTTCCTTCTGGGCACCCAGCAGTCTGGGTGTGAGCTTGGACACTGGCACACAGCAAGGCTGCAACTCACATACAATGGGCTTTTGGTACTTCACACATCTCTTTTGGAAGCAGAGTCACTGGCCTACCTATCACTGTATGTATTTGTTAGCTAGTGCACTAAATTTGATAAATGCATTAGATATAAGGCCTGAAACTTACATTTCTCAGTAATTTAATTTTGCACATGAGCTAACTGGGATAAACCAGCTCACTAAAAGCCACCTTGCCATCAGATGTCAGGGTTCTTCTTGTTGGTGTTTTTGGTTTTTTGTACCTGGGATTGAACTCAGGACCTTGTGCTTGCCAGGCAGGTACTTATGCCACTGAGCTATCTCCTGAGCCTTGATAGACATCAGCTTAACTCCACCTTGTGCCTTTCTCAGATCCTCACCAAAATGTTTTTCTCTTTTTCTTTTTTTTCCTGTAGTACTAGGGATTGAACTCAGGACCCTGTGCTTGCCAGGCAAGCACTTATTCTGCTGAGCTATTTCCTGGCCTTTTACCAGAATTATTCTTTTATTTTTTTTATTTTGTGTTTATTACTATTATCTTTTTTTGACTCAGAATTATTCTTGATGAAGCTTTAAAACAAAATTACATAAGAGCATTCTTCGGTGAACTGCATTATTACTTCTTCTGGCAATAGAGAAGAATATATAACCTGAGAAATTTTCCATTTTCATTACCTAGAATTGCTGGATAAAATATAACAAGAATGATTAAATGTTCACAGCTACCTCCCCAGGACAGAGAGAAATCTCCTGGTGCCACAACAGACAGCACCAATGGTTGTTTTTGGTGAGCTTATGGCACGGCTTCTCTGAGTGGGTGATGAATGTTGCATAACCTGGGGCTGAGGTCAGGAGGCCACCAGACACACAGAGCTGGAATGAAGCTTCTGTGAAAATCAGGACTCTGGAGACATTCCTTCACTTCGAAGAGAATGGGAGCAAGAAGGTCACCAGTACAGATAGGTGCGGAAAAGCCTGCCTGTCTTTCCCAGGGTTCACAGTAAAGTAAAACTTCATGCTCATTTCTCTAGGAACTTGTGTGCTAAATCATACTAGGTACCTTGTTCAAGAGACACCAAGCTGGGCTGGAGAGATAGCTCAGTGGCATGAGCACCTGGCAAGAATAAGGTCCTGAGTTTGATCCCTGATACTGTAAGGGGTGGGGGAATAGACACAAAGCTGAACCATTATGTAAACAGTTATCTCAGCTCAATGGTACCTCTTGGGTTCCTTGCAGAAGGTTAGCAGAAACTGCTGCAGAAGGCCCACCCTCAGTCCAGCCACACAGGGTGCTCACAGATAGAGCCACAGAAGAGAAGCATAGAATGTAAGACCACGGAACATAGGTGGGCTCAGTCTATAGTGCTAGAATCAAAAAAGGAAGAAAGTTAGAACCTCATGATTTTTAAATAAAGGAATAATCTTATTTTTAAAAAGACTATGCAATAAGTGTTTTTAAAGGATTTAAAGACATTACAGGTGCTGGGTTGATAGCTCAATAGCACAGTGCCTGCCTGGCAAGCACAACATCATGAGTTTGATTCCTGGTAACCCCACCCCTAGCCCCACACATACCAAAAAAACATACCAGAAAAAAATGAAATTGTTAAGAAATTTTATAATGTTGTAAAAAAAAAAGGATATGTATGTTGTTGGTTTGTTTGTTTTTTAAATAGAATTTTGATATGTCGCCTAGGCTCAAACTTGCCCCCTGGATATTGGGACTAAAGGCAGACACCACATTACCTGGTTTAGGCTGATTTTTTTAAAATACCTAAATTACTCATCTAAAAATGAAAATTGTATTTATTTAAAGTGAAAACTCTTGGTACAGTAATAGCATAGAAAAAATAATCTGCTTTTCCTCTGGGCTGTCAGGTTTTTAAAACTGTGTTTTCCATAGTGAGGAAAAAATTAGTTTTACATGTTGTAAAAATAGTCCTGATATTCACAAAGATATAACACCTAATGTAATTGAAACGTGATATTTTAATTATATTGATAGTTGATATTATAATTATATATTTAATTATGAAATGGCCTAATTGAATTGTCATTTCTTAGCAGTGTACAGCCTTAAGGAAGGAACGCATACCCTCTTGGTGCTATTGGGTTCTCTGAGAAATTAGGACCAATAAATTCTTTAACTTTTTCTTTTAAAATAATTTTAGACTTTTTGAAATTGTAAAACTAGTATAGAGTGCAATTGTTGGAGCCAAGAAACTGACAATGACCCAGTGCCACTGAGCAGATTCAAGTCTGGCCACTTTTCCCACTGACACTGTTTATCTGACCCAACCCAGAATACCAGGTTTCGTTTAATGGTCCTGTGCCTTGGGCTCCTGCAAAGTGTGATTTACTTCTTTGTTTTGGTCTTAACGACCTTTTGAGAAGAACTGGGCAGATACTTATACAACACTGCTCTGTTTGGACTCCTCTGATAGTTTCGCATTATTAGAGTAAGGACATGCTTTTCCCACTTTCTCAGTGCATAGTACAGGGAGTAGAAAGAGCAGTCACTATGTCTTATAATTGGTGACCTTAACTTTGATCTCTTGGTTCAAATAATACCTGCCAGATATCTCCACTGTGAATTTACTATTTTCCTATTTGTAATTAATTTCCTATTCTCATCATACTTTCAAGTACTGACTGTATGTAAGTTCAATAACTTTTTAGTTATTTTCATCTCTAAAAATCTGACTTGTGATATATTAAATTTTCTACCTTTATCGTGATTACTAACAGACAAAAATCAAGCCTCCTTTTCTATAAAAATCAAGTTTATAGAAACAACTCAGTATTTCATCAAATATTAAGTAGCACAGGGGCTGAATTAAATGGTTTTCAAGCAGGTAGAAGTTTGCCGCTTCAGCTGAACAAATGCCATGTGTGCTATATTGTGACCCTTTTGTATTACAACTCTCTTAATTAACTTCTTCCCATGAACACAATCTCTCTTCATCCAGCTCTCCCTATTAGTAATAGTCAGATCATGCCACCCTGGGGAACCTTTCAGGAGTGAATGAGGAGAGGGGACTAGAGGCCCACATAACAGGGATGCACTTATAGCCCTCTATTCCAGTCAGGTGCATCTGTGAGCCCTTACCTCCCTGGCACCTCCTCCTGTAAGTACATCCCTCACTGTGGAATGTCCAAGTTGGGGTTTGGGCTTTTCATGCAGAACTGACTTTGGAATGGAACCAAATATAAGTCGTTTATGTAATGGATCAGGAAACTAAATTAAGCTACTTCCAAACTCACTGTTGTTTTCAAATTTATGCTTAGGCAAGCTAATTAATACTTACACCCTTTTTTTATCCTTATGTTTGAAAGTAAGCTTCATGAGATGGGTTTAATGAAGTATCTTAAGCATCAATGAGAGAAAGTCTGACTTAAACTGTCAAATCTAAATTATTTATCAAAGTATAAGAAAGTGTTAGTAGAAATTATCTCAATCCCAAAATAGTTCATGGAAATTCAAATTAAGTTACAATTCTCAAAAAAAAAACTACTGATTTTTCATTTCAGAGTTCTTTTTTTATCTGTTGGTGCATTTTAGATATACATGATAGCATTCAGCATAGGGAGCTTGCACCTGTACGTGATATAGCTTGCCTCTTCTTTTTTTCCCATTCCCTTCCCCTCCCTTCAATCCTTCCTTCCCCTCCTTATTTATAAAAGCCTTGTTTCCTTTATTTTTCTCTCTCTCTCTCTCTCTCTCTCTCTCTCTCTCTCTCTCTCTCTCTCTCTCGTTGTTGGCACTTCAAAATTCTTGGCTAAAATATGAACTTCTGTGTGAAGGAAATCCCAAATAGAGATCCTGAAGCCTGGAATTTTATATATTTAACACATTATCTCCTTGTAGTTATATGATGATGAAACAGAAGTGACCTGCTCCACAAGGTCACCTCTCATCTGCTGTGGTGAATTCCACACTATACAGATCTTTCTCCTTTTCTACTCATGGGCTTCAAGGTGCTGTAGGCAGTATATCCCAAATTGAACAATTCCCCACCTCCTTTCTGCCATCCTCTGTGTCACACCCACTGATGGCATCCAGCCACCCAGCCTGGTAGGTAATTCCTTTCAGTCCTTACCCCTATCTCCATAACCACATTGGTGGTGGTCTATTCTTCTGTTTCCTCAGTGACACTTGTATCTATTTTCTTCTTTCTAGTCTTACCTCAGGCCTCCACTTGTAGTCTGGATTTTTCAGTAACATGATATTGGTTAGACTATTTATATAAATACTAACTACTGATTTCCCCCTCACATTATAGATTGAACTCTGTGAGCACTGAGTTAAAATTCCCAGGCAGACCTTAAACTTAACATCCCTGTGGCCTCAGCCTTTCTTCAATGTAGCTGAGATTACAGGCATGTGTATCATGCCCTATTGTTTTTACTTTTTAGAATAAATTCAGCTTAACATTACCTTTAAGCCTTACGAACTTTCTGTATTGTGATACCACGCATTTAGTGTTCCAAATGAGTGTGTGCTATTTATACCTGCTGAGAATCTCCTGGTAGTGCCAGTTGCTTATGGAGCTGATCTCCAGGGCTGGGAATTGTTCGTTTGTCTTTGAATACCTGTCCTCCTGAATGGCCTGACACAGAAAGGAACACCAAGTAAATACTCACTGAGCATTTATTGAGTTGAAGTTAATGAAATTAGACAATAGTCTATGATTCCTGTTATTTGCATAGTATGAAAGTAATTTTTGCAAGAAAAATATGTTTCTTAAGATAGGAGAGAATATTCTTTTTCTTTTTTCTTTGTTTTTTGTTCTGGTACTGAGCATTGAACCCAGTGCCTTTGCGTTGAGTTGTATTTCCAAGCCCTCTTGTAGTCTAGCTTTGATAGAGGATCTTGCCTGAGTTACCTGAGTTTGTAGATTTATTTATTTATCTTTTTTTGAGACAGGGTCTTGCTGTGCAGTCCAGGCTGGCCTGGAGCTCACTTTTCTAGCCCAGGCTGGTCTCAAACTAGCACTGAGCCTCCTGCCTCAGCCTCCCAAGTGCTGGGATTACTGGTGTGCGCCACCACACCCTGCTGTTGCCTGAGTTTGACTGAAACTCAATAGTCGTCCCACTGCAGCTTCTTACAGTGCTGGGATTATAGGCATGTGCCACTATGCTTAGTTTCTGTTTTGCTTTTCTATTATAAAGCAGAAAAGCTAGAAAATCAGCAGTTGAGTAACTTTTATCTTCTACTTTTCACATTTTCATCCTGAGAAATTTCTTTTTACATTATTTTGTAACTGTACCTACACTCATAACCAGCCTGCCATGGGAAGCCATCCCTCCTGCCAGCATCTTGAGAGCAGAAATTGAAGTGGGAGATGTTGGGAATGGAATTTTTACCTTAGGCATAAATGAAAAGTAATACAAGAAAGAAAACAACAGTGAGTTGAATCTATACATGATTATATAAAGAATAGTGATGGTTTTCTCTTATTTAAGTATCTCACAGCCATTCAAGACATTCTGTTCATTTTTAACTTGAATTAAGTACATGTAAATATTAGAAGGAGTTTTTGTTGTGAAAATAAATTTCCCTAGGGCAATCAAAACGCTCTACAAATTTTGGAAAAAAAGAAAAGTACTGTCATTTTCCCAATATGTCTGATATTTTAACTTCTGAACAATTTAACTTCTGAACATTTTAAAAATAGACAAATACAATCAGTCTCATTCTCACCCACTGCTATCCCACTTGCCATCGTAATCGCGGGTGGGCTTCTTTCAGATTTAGTGTTAGGTCTGCCATCATAAAAATACAGTGTAGCTTGTGTTGAGCTATTCATCCAGTTTTCAATTTAGTCTTCACTTGAAGGCATATTACTCTTGTGAGATTTTAATTGTTTCTTTAACACCTCTGTGTTTGTGATCTCACCTTAAGATGATAATAGCTTCAGGTAAAGAAAAAGCAATAAAAACAGACTGGTGGTGTTTAGATTTAGATTTTCTGGCCTCAGTTCCAAAAAAGTTTGAAGAACAAAAGAGGAAAAACATGGTGAGTTGTTTAGCCAGGTAAATAGCAATAAATATACACAAAATAATGACAGTTGGTAGCAGAGTTTCAGGACCAAAGATAGGAGCTTCAGATCCAAATGAAACTCTGAACTTAGGAGCTTACATTTGTGTGACCTCTACTTCGCTGAGCCTAAAGAACCTCATGTGTTCAGTGGAGCGTAGCACTGTTCAGAAAGATGCAATAGTGGCCCGGCAGGATGGCTCAGTGGTCTAAAGCGCCTGTTTAGGAAAGCTTAGGTGGCTGCAGAGACCGCAGTTCGATCCCTGGCACCACATGTGGCACCAGCCCTGCCTTCAGGGCAGGCTGAGCCATCTATAAAAATAAATACATAAACAAACAAAAGTTCTGAAACAAGAAAAAAAAATAATTTAAAAAAATTTAAAAATTTTTTAAAAATTAAAAAAAGAAAGAAAGATGCAATAAAAATAACAATAAGGATGACCAACATTCTGTCCAAGAACCTGTAAAGTATGGCCTGCAGGTCACGTGTCCCTTATCCAAAATACTTAAAATCAGAAGTGTTTTGCATTTCTTAGATTCTGGAACACTTGCCTATGCATAAGATGCCCTAAAGATATGAGCTGAGTGAAAAACATGAAACTCCTTTATGTTTTATACACTTTTATGCACATAGCCTAAAAGTAATTTATGCAATATTTTAATGTGCCCACATTTTGACTGGGGCTTTGTAATATGAAATCAGTTGTGGAGTTTCTATTATAGTATGATATTGATGTTCGAAAAACTTTGGTACATATAGCCTTTTGGATTTTAGATTTTTGGATTCTCAGACTTAGGCACTTAACTTGTGCTAGTGTCACTTTACCAACAGAGAGCAGAGCCTTACAGAGTGCCAGTAGGCCTGCAGAGTGGGAAGCGGTAAACCAGGTTAGAAACACCTAGCGGAGTGCAGTGCCTGCCAAAGGTTTCCTGGCATTAGGTATTAATATTCTCACTGGACAGAATCCTCCCAAGAATAACTTTCTCTGAATGTTTATCTAATTTCTCATTTTTTTTCTGGTTTAGAAAACATTTTCAGTTACATAGAAAGCTGTATGTAGAAGTGCCTTGAGTTGGGCAGGTCCAGCATGTGGCTCTCCATGTGCAGCTGCGATAATTGCAAGTCAGCAAGTTTATACTGAATTGCCCTGGAAGGGCATGGGGCTTGTGCATCTAAGGGTAGATTCAGTGATATGTATCTATTGAGTTTCATGTTTATGTGCTTTCCTTCGTGTGGGGTAAAAATGCAATGCATCACTTCTTTTTAGTTTAAACAATTAGGAAGGAGGAGAAAGCTCTGACCTTCTCTCCCCAGAGATCCTCACTAACCATGTGGCCTATGCATCCCCAGGGGAGATAGTCCTGGTGAGCCTGCCGGAGGACGGTCCCCGAGAGGAAGGGCAGCGTCTGCCAGATGGGAGGACAGCAACGCCGACCAACTCCTTCACCCAGCAGGATGTCAATGATGGCACTGTGTGGTACAGGCACTTGGGGGCCCCTGCCCAGGGTGACTCCTTCCACTTCCAGGTACCATGTGCACGCTACTTTCTCTGAAGAGTGATAAAAGCCATCACTCTTATTTGTAGACAGGTTGGGTAATTTTCTAGAGTTGCCTGGGAATCAAGACTGTGAAAAGAAACATGCAATTAATATCCTTAAGGGACTTTTAAAAATCTACCAACTCAGACAAATGGGTCCCACTGCAAGGAGAGCCATTCATGACAAAAAGTTTACATTAAGTAATGGGCAGAATGTTCAGACAATTCATGCAAAATGAAAAACTACAATATTACCTTTTTTTTTTTTTAAATGGCTGGAAGAGCCTTCCCCAGGGGCTAGGGCTGGTGCAGCATGTGGTGCCCAGGATCAAACTGCAGTCTCTGTGGTTGCCTAAGCTTTCCAAATCAGGCACTTTAGACTGCTGAGCCATCTCTCCAGCCCACAAAATAATATTTTTAATTGTTCTTAGAACATTCACTGTGTTAGGGAAAGACCATGGATTATAGCCAAACTCAGAATGCTCAGCTAGAAGTTCATCCACTTGTTAGAGAATTACTTGGCAACATTCATGCATTTGAATTTCCTCACCTGTGAAGTGGAATTATTCTGAAGATCTGCAGTATGACATAAAATGCTTAAAATAGTGCATACTAAATACTAAGCCCTCTATAAGGGTTTGTTATGATCATTTATAAATGGTTGAATTATTAGATTATAAGGAGACCTGCAATAAACTAAGGATAAGTAAATTGTACTAGGTATAATCTCTGGCCATTATGAATGTAATTAGAAAGTATTAATAAAAAATATAAACAAAAATGTAAACACCTTGGAACATTTAAAATGGTCTCCTAAATACTAGCTCTTGAAAGAAATCAAAGCAGTAATATATTAAGAAGTATTGATGAGGAAGAAATAACTTATCAATACTTAACATGGACAAAATTGTATGCAAAAGCAAATTGGTGAGGGCTCTTAGTACGGTGCAATCAAGCAAAAGAAAATAAATGGATGGGGGCCCAGGGAGATAGCTCAGTGGCACAAGTGCCTGCCTGGCAAGTGCAAGGTCCTGAGTTCAATCCCCAGTTCCGCCAAAAAACAAAAAAAGCCTGAAAAATAAAAAAGAAAGAAAATAAATGGATGGAATGTTTAGCTTAAGAAGCTAGAGAAACACAGGGAAACTAAGGAAGGAAGTAATAAAAATAAGAGGAATTGATTAATTATAGAATGCTAGACATGATAAATAAGAATTAAACCTGATTCCTTAAGAGGACCAATAAAATTAGACAAAGCTCCAGCAAGCACAACTTGGAAAACTTTTGTTTATTCATTTTTATTGCCGGCTCAGCCCGCCCTGAGGGCCGGGCTGGTGCAGCATGTGGTGCCAGGGATCGAACCGCGGTCCCTGCAGCCGCCTAAACTTTCCTAAGCAGGCGCTTTAGACCACTGAGCCATCCTGCAGGGCCACAACTTGGATATAGAGAATTTAAAACAACATGCAAGGAAGTGAAGAGTTTTAACTGACTGTTTAATCAGGGATAGAGACAATTTGGCAAAATGTCTGAGAGAATATATATATGTTCACAGTGATTCCCTCGAGACCTGAGACTTCCTTTATGTAGGAATCCAGCTGGGAACAAAACAGCCATGATCACTCCCCTTTTAAAATTTTCATCCCTTCATATTTTGACGCTGAGCAAGTACATCTTCATTGCCTGACTAATTCATATCATATAAAAGATGTGCTTTTCCAAAGAGCAGGTTGGGATAAATTTGGAAACCATTAAAATGAGATTATACTGAGCACCATGAATGTCCAACCAGCAAGCCAATTCCGCCTGCCTTTTGCTTCAGTTAACCTCTCATTTCTAGCACCTGGGGACTGCAGTGGCCATCACAGAATGAGTCAGAACAGAGGCAAAGACCTCAATCAACAGAAGTCACCTCAGCAAACTAAAATTTGCAGATCTGCCTTTTCTTTCACAGGAGTCAGGACAGAGAATGTTGTTGACATGGAGCATTTCTCCCAGAAGGAGATTCTAAACACCTGCTTAAAATAATATTTGATTACTTTTGCAAGTAGCTTACTAAGTGGATAAAATAAAATAAAATAATAAAAGTTACTGATTTCATTGGCATTTAGGGCATCTAATATTATCTCTTAGAAGGATCCTTATGGAGAGTCTTTATTCTTTTTTTTTTTTTTTTTAAAGCATTTTTGGAACTCCAACTTGAATTATTTCCAAAGTATATGGTATATTCTTTAAAATATCCTCAATAGTGACAGCATTTGTGGAAATGGATTGCAAAACATATCAACATAGCCAAAAGTCATTTGAAATTAGTCTTGTAAGAAAAAGCATGCTAAATATTTTTGGTGAAGGTAATAATTATAAAAGTAATGAGCTCAGCTTTCTTACATGATTTGTGGGCTTTCTCTAAAGTCATTCCAAAACAGTGTATTTTGAACATTAACAGCATCTTTATTGCAAGTATGAGACAGCTCTCTGGTATTATGTGCTTCTGGACATAAAAATCTTGGTGATTATTGTATAGGCTTAACTAGTATTTTTGATTTGAAATGCACAGACACTATAACCATGTGCTAAAAGTGCTTAGCAACTTTGTCCATTTATCATCTCAGTGTTCCTAAAGGATTTTAGACTAAAAAAGAGTGCTGTTTTCGTGATTCTTTTTTCTTCCCTTTTTCTCCCTTTCAACAGGATATATAATGAGCTGCATAGATTTACTTTCATTTTAATGTTGATGAGCTGTCACAAGCCATCAATGCATCCCATCTGTTACTTTACATGTAAGACTTGGGATTTATGGAATATGAGTAGCATTTTAAAATAGAGGTGGTCTAGCGAGAGGAAAGAATCTCTGTGACATTCACAGTCATTTTTTGAGTGGGACGTAGTCCTGGTTTTGCTATATTCAGAGCACATTGATATTGCTTCAGGGGATGTGGCTTGAAAAAGACCAGCATTTTTGTTAAGTGTATTTGGTACAGGGTCCTAGCACACAGCTCAGTCTCACAGTGATCCTCCTGTTTTCAGCCTCTCCAGTGCTGGGATTACAGGAGTGCACCACCATGGCCTGTGGTGCTGAGGATCGAACCCTGGTCCCTGAGCTTGCCTAGGCAGACCCCTTAGTTTCACCAGCCCAAGACTAGCATATTTTACAGTCCATTTCTTTCCTTGGATACCAAAGTAATTCACTTGTTCAGTCATATGGCTACATTTTACTAACTGAGGTGCTTTTCTTTAAGAATTGAGAAAATATTCACCCTTTTCCTAATTTTCTAAAGTCCCCATAGTGAGTCATCTTGGTCAGTAGAAAGATTATGAACCCAACTGACCTGGCTAAATGACCCCACTTATTGGCTTTGTGACTTTGATGTATTGCTTTAATATCCTGACCTTCAGTTTTCTTACCTGAAAAAAGGGATAATAATATTACTTTGTGGGTAATATTTTACTTTCTTTCCTTCTTTTTTTTTTTTTTTTTTTTTGCGGTACTGGGGATTGAACTCAGGACCCTCTGCTTGCCAGGCGAGTTCTATTCTACTGAGCTATCACCCCAGCTTTTGCGAGTAACATGAAGATAACCTGAGAATACCCAGTGAAATGTTGATCCCATGCTATGTGGTCAGCAAGTTATAGCTCTATTACGATTATTTATTGCAACATATTGCCTCTTGGAAGGTTTGTAAACACTCTGGAATGGAGCCCCAGGCCTCTGATGTGACCTGGACAGAGAAAAGAAAGGTAGTTTTTCTGGTGGGTACAGCTGCTCTTCCTGCCTTCTGACCCAGACTTTGCAAGGCCCACTTCCTGTCATCTCCAACTCACACCACCGCATGTGGCCACACGGGGCTTAGCAGTTCTTGTGAGGACAGCATAGTAGCAGGGAGGACAGTGAAGGGGGCACCGAGTAGGTCTGTGAAGAAGTGAGAAGCTGCCTAGGAAAAGCACTGTTCTTCAACATGGGGAAGCAAGAGAATGTTAATTTTGTGACCACTGTGCTAACTGCAAACGTCATTAATCTTGTTCTGCAGTAATGAAGCTAAGATTCATCATTTGTAGTCCAAGTGTAGAGATCTATGCTGCATACAGATGTAAGGAATGGAATACAAATCATATGTTGTATACTCCTTTAGCACATTATGTAGAATTCAGAGAGTATATTTTAAGAATGCTCAATGAAATGAGAAAATACCTTAGCTCTGTTAAGTAAAAGTTTAGACTATGCAATGGCATGTAAATTTAGATATTAATATTATTATATTATATCTGTGTAAAATAAAAGAATAAACCAAAATGAGCCACTATATGCATAGGCACTCTTTCCTGGTAGTAAAATTCTGTTTGATTTTTAAAAATTTCTTATTTATACTTACCTGCATTTTCAGAATTGCCCAAAATGGTTACAAATATTTTTATAATCAGCATATGATTAATAGCAAAATATGAAGAGCAGGACAAAAGTTGCAATACAGGAAGGTATAGGTTAGAGCTAGTTGTGGTGGTGCATGCCTGTAACCCCAGCACTTAAGAGGCTGAAGCAAGAGAATCACCAGGAGTTTGGGTCCAGCCTGGATTATACAGTGAGACCCTATTTCAAAAAATGAAAAATAAAATAGTGTATAGGTTAAAGACAGACAGTCTAAAAGGGAAAATGCTAAATGCCTGCAAATGTGCTCCATCCAACAGACAGAATCGGCTCACCAGGCAACATTGCTTTTCAGGTATCCAGGGCTGCTGACACTCAGAACCACCTGGAGAACCGTGTGTTCAACATTGCAATCTTACCACAAACCCCGGAGCCACCTGAATTCTCCCCAGGAACATCTCTCCATATGACCGTGAGTTGCTAGGAGGACTGTGGGTTCCACTTTGATGGATTGGATGCAGTGTCCTGGTTTGTATGCAGTGAACACTTGGCCCTGAGTGCAGACTGCAGGGCCAAAAATAGCAGCAAGCACATTTCTCACTGACTTACAAAGGAAGCCTAAAATTCTCAGGCTGAAGAAAAGATTATATGGAATCTATTTTGACCTCCATCCATGGCTATTGTCCTTCCCACAACATCCCAGACAGTGACTATGTGGAAGAAATTTCAAGCTCTGATTCATGCCATCCACATAACCTATGTGTAATTATTCAGCTGGTCATGGGGCTCCCGAGCTGAAGAAGGCATTAACCAATTTCTAAATGCTCTCACATAAGTTTCTCTTGTCTTGAAAAAGGAGAAATTGGGTGGACAGTTAGACAGCATGAAGAGGTCATGGCAAAGGGTAGAGTCACCAAAGCAGAGAGAGCACATGAAAAGCCCAAAAGTGAGAGAATGTGATATTCAGTCAGGAGATGCACAAAGTATATAAGATTGGAGCAATGACTAGGGCATTGCTTTTGTTAGGGGTGGAATAGGGCGATGGAGGTCTTGATACCTTCTGATCATAGACAGACCCCTGTGCTGAGCTGGAAGGACTACAGATCAAGGAGCAACTAAAGAACAGTGTCAGCTCAGTCAGCCCTGTAACTCTGTGCCTGTGGGAGGTGGGGTACCGAGGCACTCGCTCTCCCAGACAGAGCCATGAGCATGCAAGCCCCTTGTAAATTAATTATTACAGATCCTTGCTGTAGTTAGCACCCACATAATTACGTTCCAAAGTAGAGTCTAAGCCTTGAGCCACAACAAAGAGAACAGCGATAGTTTCAGAAATTATGGGTCTGGGGCATGACAGAGACATAAAGGGGAAAATAGAAAGTTTTTAATGAAGAGCTGGTATCGGCATTTCCACCATAAACTGTAATTTAAAGAAATCATAATTCAGCAGCACTGTAAAGTCTATAATTCATCATTTTGACTGGAGGAACTTGGATCAGAATTTTCTCTGAACTGTAAATAAAACTGCACATACATTTCTTGCCAAATGCTAATTAGTACTATTTTGAGCTCTGAGGGAACCAAACGGGGCAGGGAGCCAGGAAGGTGAGCCTTTCCACCCCATTGCCGTGGGCCTCTTAAGGAACTTTGAGATGTTGACCTTTAGGTCCTTAGCTTGCACTTTTGCAGATTAGGTCTGTCCTGTTGAAATTCAGGGCTACTTACACAATCGGCTTACTGTAAATTATGTTGAACTTTCTCTTGTGGTCCTTACAATGTATCTAGTTTATATTTCATTTGACATTAAGTAGGTCCATTACTCCAAACAAAAACGCATTCTCAGTTCTGGGGTTTGGACTCATCTAAGCTCACAAATTGTGTATCCATTTGGTAACTAGATTATAACTAGGTGTACTAAATACATATGTGGCATATTTACATATGTATGTAAAAGCAGATCAGGGTTCTCAGGATCTTAAACTTAATCCTGTATTAGAGTCACCCATAGAGTCTGTTTAGATATAGCTTATTGGAAATAAGGCCTTGGTTTTCTAGTTTACTGGGTGTGATGTTCAGCCAAGAATCTACGTTTCTAGTGATAGGTTTTTCAGGGGTGCAGTAAAAAGATGAGAAAGATAAAAGAAGCCCTTATTAACTCCCAAGACATGGAGATTGAGGGCAGATGGGTCTGGTAGAACTTCTCGCCTGAAACAAAGAAAGCTGAGGCTTTTCTGGACTTTTGTTAGGGGTGGAATTTGAAGGCGATGTTTAGAAATATCTGAGGAACTGATTGGGGTCTTTCCTGTGACAGTGGGAAAGGTGAAAGGAAGTTGTGCCCTGGGCTGAGTTGGAGAATTGGGAGATGGTCTCTTATTTTGTACTATGTGTAATTGATAAATATTGAGTATTCCAAGTCACCAATATAAAAATTGATTGCTCTTTGATATATCTCAATCTCAGTATTGCTTTCCTCAGAGAATCACAGCCTCATTTTTTCTGCCTACTGTCTATTTACATCAGTATAGAAATAGTGTCCATAAATTTTAGAATAGAATGTCTGTTGTCTCAGCTGGAGCCTATTTCCCATCCCACAGTCCTACATCAATGGTCACTCTTTCATCTTATCACGTTGTTATTTTAGGAACATCTAAATTTTCAGAAGCATTCCATGTCACTGAGAACTTTTAGTTATTGTGGGGCTTTTGAGATTAGATGACAAATGGTGCTGAAAGGCGCAGAGTCTGTACTTTCCTGTGTCCCTGTATTTGTACCCACATGCGCCTACACACCAGTCAGCTGTAAACACCTCAAATAGGGCACATATTTTTAACTAGTTGTCCTTACTTGTTTTATTTAGGGTGAGAGACCAGATGCTGTTCTCAGTGCTAATTTTTTTGCTCATTACATTCCAGATCTGAGTGAGGGCCTGAAATCCGACTCCTTTCTCTAGGGAGGTTGTCCTGACCTGCAAGTGCTGTCCTAACCTGCAGGTGCTGCCTCTTCCAGGGACAGGTGTGCCTTAGGCACAATTATAGAGTAGCTACAACCTTCAATCTTTTTATGGTTAAAATGAAGAACACCACACCCACTTCTGGGAGCTTTACTGAGCCCCACTTAATCCTTGTGTAAATGGAGAAATTCTTTCTGAAAAAGAGGCAGAGCCTCAAAAGAACAGGAGAACTTAAACCTACCTCCGGGGGTCAGTTAGCAAGGGCCTAAACCAGGCAGGATATCTTGTCATTTAAAACCAGCAGGCATAATCCAAGGAAAGGCCCATGCTCGGGCTCGTTTTTTCTTTTTCTTCCCTCCATGTGTGTTTTGCTGCTGCCGTCCCCAACCTACTGGTTCTTTCCTTGGTGGTGGCCCCCACAGCGGGCAGTGGGTGTCACAGGTGAATGGATAGCGACAGCAGCATACACATCAACCCCCACATCACATTGCTGGACTCATTCATTAGGTCCTGGAAGCCTGAAGAAGAAAAGCAGTGTCTAGTTTTGATGAATAGTAGAATGAAGGCAAAGAGACATACTGTCTATTTTCAAGTGCCTTAATCAACAAATAGCTCTTAGATGTCTCAATACAAAAGGCAAGCCTCTCTCGGGATTTAAGGTGGGTTCCTCTTTAGCCCTTAGAAACCAGAAAGCATCACAGTTCCCATTAGCAAATCTAGAGGCTGGCAGCAGTGTTCTGAAGAATCTTGGAACCAAGATTTAAACTTCCTGGCTGGGTTTTCAAATCTTTGTATCAGATTCCACCTCTTTAACCCATCAAGTTAAAGCAACAGAGATGTACTGAGCCAGCCATGTATAGTAAAATAGCCTGCAATGGGGCTTCATTTCTGGAATTCTGCTGTAAGCCCTAGCTCGTGAAAAAGCATGCAGAGAGGTGGACCAGGAAGTAGGGTGCTCAGAAACCTTGCACAGGGCTGAGACCCTGAGAGTTTCTGAGACTGGGACACATCTACTTGTCAGTCCTTCTTTTGAACTCTTGCAGAAAACTTTCTTAACTGTGATTAATTTAAAATCCAGAGTGAGTATGTTTTGTTTTTCTAAATAAGGTTTGCTTTAGCCCCTAGATTTGGTTTTTAGTACACCATTTTGACTTCTTTCTTTTTAAACTTAGGCTCGGGAAGATGGCCTGACTGTCATTCACCCTCATTTTCTGTCCTTTGCGAACTCTAACAAGCTCAATGGGAAGATTGTATATAATATCACTCTACCTCTGCACCCAAATCAAGGTAAGATGGGTAAGGATTGATCTTTCCAGTGCTTCTGTAATCTTTTAGTTGGACCAGTCTTTAAAACAGTTTAGGTGTTTATATACACAAAGATGCATATTTAAGTTTTAAGGAGTAACAGTAATTCCTGCCCCATATTCTTGTCCTCTAGTTTAGGACAAATAGTGATGAAGAGTCAGAGAAGATTGTGTTGGCTTTGGCTGCAACAGAGCTGTACTGGAGAATACAGTGGGTGTGAGCACCCTCTAACACCACTGAGGCAACTAGATGCACACTGGCATTGCCTATAGAGACCAAGCCTGCCCTATAAGCTTGCGGCCAGAACAAGCAGGAACTGACAAGGAAGTCTGTGGGAGGCTAAGGGGCTGAGCCACACATATGCATTTCTTCCATAGGGAATAAGTCAGTCCTCCTTCCAGGGGAAATAGGAAGTGTGGATCCAGGGTCATAGAAGAGGTGGGCCCCTGCCTGAGTCTCTACTCATTAGGTCCCTTTACCCTGAGTTTAATTAATGGGATGATGTCAGGTGCAGAAAGGAGATCAGCCTCTGTGGATACTATTCTGCTCCTGCCCTGAGACCACCTGAAGAGACTTGATAAAGACCAAAGAAATACAAAGCTAAAAGGCATCTTTCCTGTTTTAATTTGCCAAGTTAGGTCTGAAGTTCTCCTTTCACTGTGAGTTCTTTGAGCCTAGCATCCCAGGCTGTCTTGTGGAGAGTGGCTATTGGTCTCAGCCCATACACAGGTGAATAGATCAACACCTAGCCTCCTGTATGCCCTTCTTTTGAAGAGTAATTGGAGATGGGTGTGGTGGCACTTGCTTATAATCCCAGTGCTCTGCAACGCCAAGGCAGGAAAATCACAAGTTCAAGCCCAGCCTGGGAAACCTTGTGATTTAGTGAGTGTCTCTGTCTTAAAATAAAAAAGTAAGAAGAGGGGTATGGATGCAATTCAGTATGAAAGCCCTAGTTTCAATGCTCACTATGAATAAAAAGAATGAATGAATTGGTCAGGAGCAATGTGTGCAGTATCAGTTGTGTATTGCAAAATTTATGAATGGCAGGCAAATGGCCAACCCCTAAACCACTGATCACAAATGATAACCACAAATCTAGTGCTTTTAATATTCAACCCATGTTACTATTGACAGGTCATCACAGAGATTCTTTAGGAAAGAAGGAAAATTGAGAAAAATCTCTTTACAGCAGCAATTGAGGACAGTTTGAACTAGTTTCTAAGGGAACTTGACCTCTAGATTGAAACTGGTTTGGAAGGGTCTTATACTTATGGTGCGAATCACATGGTCTAAGCTCCATTGTGGGGATTCACTTTCTTTTTACATGCTGACATTTCATGAGCCCAAGACTGTCTAGGTTTCAGATTTGGAGAACAGCTCATCCAGGACAGAGTGAGAGGCTCTCAGCAGGAGGGTAGAAGACTCCCACAGGGAGTCAGAGGCCTTAGGAGTAACTGCTAATGCTCCTGCCCATCTCTTCCTCCTCAGGTGTCATTGAGCACAGGGACTGGCCTCTCTCTCCCATCCGGTACTTCACACAGGAAGACATTAACCAGGGCAAAATCGTGTACCGGCCTCCCTCCGCGGCACCCCACCTCCAGGAGATCATGGCCTTCTCCTTTGCAGGTAACACTGTCTTATCCACCTCGTGCACCCACATTGCTCTCTGCATGTTCATGGCCCACCCTGACTCATCCCAGAAGTCCTGTAGACAGTTGGTGGCACTGCTTCACACACCTACTTAGAAGAGTTGATACCATAAGTCAGGGTGTAGTGTGGGCTAAGTTCCTCCTTTTTCCCCACTAACTCACACACATAGGCATTCTTACAGTAAGCTTACTTTGTAGCGCCTTTGTATGTGCCAGTGACTGAGTGGAGCCTTGGATATAAGACATGAACTGGAAAAATATGGCAAAGTCTTCCCATGGTAAGAGGTATCTGCCATTAGTTTTCCTCAGAGTGCACTGCTCTCACTGAACACAGCTGCCCTGTCATTCTTGTCACCTTCTGCAGCATCTCTGGTAGCCTCTCTCTTCGGTGTCTTTAGCTGTGGTCTCACAACTGACTTGATGTCCAGAATCAGTTCCGTAACATTTGCCTTTTGTGGTCATTTTGATTTGGGACAAGAGCCGGAAGTTGTATGGTGACAACTGCCAGATCTGTAAGTGAGGCAGTTGAGATACTCAATAGTGTTTGTTTGAGTCTGCCTATCCATTAGATGGCATTCAGTAGTGGCATTTGCTGTATTTTTTAAAATCATATCTTCTAAAGCCACTCAAAAAGAGACCTTGCAGAACTGTTTCAGAGAGTGGCAAGGATAATGGGATAAGTGTGTCCAAAGCAAGAGGAGAGTATTTTGAGGCTAATGAATGGCAATATATCTTTAACTATAATAATTTTTACATGTAAACATTCATAGTACATTATGACCACACCTTGTATACTAGTGAGCAAAGAGGGTGTGCATGTAGGTATGGGAGCAGCTACATAAATAACCCCCATTAGGAATGTTTAATTGCACAGTGGCCTGGGAGCTCTGAAAAGGTGGTAGACCACTCCATGGTACAAGGAAACAGCAAGGCTGACTTACACTGCAGGCAAAGGGACTGCTCCAGGGCGACATAACAGTGGGTATATAGAAGCTATGTATATGTGCATGCAGGGACAGTGGGGAATGCATTCCTGAAGGAAGGGTCGGCACCCTATATCCGTAGGCTTTGAGGAAAGATCTGCCTGAAGCTTGCCAAAGGCAGTGAATCTGAGATATGGAGAATCAAGCAGGGCAGGAATGAAGAGCTTTGTAGGAAACAAGCCACATCTCTGAGTCCCATGGGTCGCTTGGCATTGGGGTCTCTATAGGACAAGGGCCAGCAGACATATTAAGACCCAGGGGCTGGCTTCCAAAAGGAACTCCTTGACTGCCATGGTAGACGGAAACACAGCAAGGGGACCCTGTAGGACTTCAAGGAAGGTGTCATGGAGGATGCAGAATGAAGGTGATGTGTTGGGATTGGCACCCATATTTGGCAGGAAATCCTGGGAAAAGTTGTCTTTCACTGAAGCCCATGCATGTCTTTTCACAAAGCCATGATAGCCTTAAACCCTACCAGCCTGTGTCCTCCCTTGGCCCAGTTAGCAAAACTAACCTGGGTGAGTCTTTACCCCTTAATATGTCTGTGCCTTTGATTGATCCTGCAAATCCTGAAACATTTTTCTACATGACCTTTAGGATATATGTACCATGTAATACAATGACTTTAGGGTATTTTATAGAGTAGATTTATTCATATGGAAGAGTGGAGAGTTTCTTTGGGGTTATGTAATTTTAGAAATTCTTATTATGATAATGAATTAAATAATTAAAAAATTTCTTATTATAGTAAACATACAACATGATAGCCACCATTATTTAATATAAGTTAATTCATCCAGAAACTAATTAACTCCTCAATTAGATTGAAAGTTTCCGAGGGCAGGAAAAAGCCCCTTTTCTGAGGAATGTCCCTAGTGTGCAGTAAGTGGGTAGCTAATAGACCATGAAAATGTTTATGGTACTCTATCCCCTACTTTACCAGACCTACTTTATAAGAAATCCTAAAGATACCCTGGGATTACAAGCAAAGAAAACATGTCAGCCATGGTTGAAGTGTTTTCCAGATCTGCTACTCTCATTTTGGTTCTTAGAGTCTCTTCTGAGAAAGCAGAGCCCTGTCCTGTATAACCTATGGGATAAATGCCATAAGATAAATCCCTCTTATGCTCACAGGGCATAAATCAATGTCCTGGGCATCACTCACTGCCACAACGGCATTGACCTACCTGAGAGCGCTGTCCGTGATATACAATATCACCCCATTCACCAATTTGTAGGAGTCTATGTACTGATAAAACAGGATATGAATGAATGTGTTATAAATCACTCTTAACTGCTATGATACAAAATTATTCCACTATGTAGTTCCTTTTGCTATTTAAAATTATTGCTGACATTTCTAAATTCAGCATAACATTAGCAAATGGCCTGCTGTTTCTTCAATCAGAACAATTGAAATAAAACATCTTTCATTTTCCTAACCTCTGTTCATGGTTTGTGCCTTGTCCATCTCACTCAGGGTCTGGAATATTGAGTATGCTGATTATTTTCTCTTGCTCTTTCAGGTCTCCCAGAATCTGTGAAATTCCACTTCACAGGTAATGAATTTAATCTCACTTTTGGTATAAAATGGAATTGCTCCTTCCCTTATTAATTTCTTTCTGCTCCCTTCATCATTACTTTTAGCTGTTTTCTAAGAGTTAATTAAAAGTTATGACTTTGCTTCCAAAACAACTTCCTTCTAAAATTATCACATGGTTAATTAAATAGTAATTGGTTACTTTCGTATTCATAGAAAAATAAGTTACCAAGATGCTGTAAGCTGATGTTATACTTAAGCTCTAATTCAGTTTGTCTAGATATTTATTTTAAAAGAGGTGATTATGGTTGAGACCTTAAAGTCTGGATCCAGAGGGCCTAAAGTTCAGCCTCTCTTTGCCTGAATTCCTTCCCCATCAATGGAGGGCAGCAGCAGCAGCAGCCACAGCGTCTGTGTACAACTCCCAGAATAATGCTCAGCACATACCTGTGCCTGGGTTACATTCAGCTCTATCATGGATAGAGCCACTTTGAATACTTTGCTACGACAAAGAAGTCTTAAGAACCAGAGCGGGAGTTGAGAAATGTAAGTGTTGAAAACCTTAGCATCCTCGTATTCATTCACACTCAGTAGAAAGTGAGCACTAATCAGCAAAAGCAGGGTCAGACCTGTTGTCTAAGCTGCAGAAACATAAAGCAGAGCCTTCTGGTTTGGGTGACAGTGAACATACTTGACCATAAATAGTAGTTTTACTATAGCTGTTCAGATGAGATTGACAAACCTATTAGAACAACCAGCCATGTGTGCTGTCACACTTCAGGCAGAGAGCAGCCTTGAAGGGACAGAAAGCCAATGCCTCAAACTCCCAGGCCTTCTTTTCCACCTGGAGGGCCAAAACTCAGACTTCAACCAACAGTAGGTTTCTGAGTTGTGGAGTTGTGTGAGTAGCACACTAAAACTCCAGTCAGCTCATTTCTAGTGACAGGTCTCTGGCTAACTCAGGGCTCTTTTTGCCTTTTTTTTTTTTTTTTTTTTAGAGGAACTTACATGAAATATCTCATTTAATCTTTATGACAATATGTGATGATAATTTTTCTTTCAGCCTTTTAAAGTTGAGGCTGCTGAAAGTTAACTAAGGGTAAATAATCTACTGAGATTCCCAGTGTGATGAAGATAAGAGCCAAAACTTGAGTATAAGCTTCTAGTTCAGCACATGAGTTGGTCAGCTTATTCTGATGTGTGTGTATGTTGCATGTGGAAGGCAGATGTCACACTCGTGTGCCTCAGCTTTTACCCCAAAGTTTGAGTGAGGGGTTAGCAATTGACTCCTCTAGGACCTTAGGTTAAATGACTCTGAAACTGCTCTACAGAATAAAAGTCCAGAGCTTAAATTACGTTCTTTTTCTTTCCAGGGTTCTTTTGTTTTATTTTGTGGAAAAACTTCAAATCTAATAAGGAAGTCATGTCCTTTAGGAGAGATTTGTGAGAGAGAATTTAAATTGCTAAGGTAGTAACAAACCTCCACTGGGACACTAACCCATAGAATGAGAGCGAAAAGCTCATTCTGGGTAATCAGCTAAGAGGAGGAAGCAAGCCTGTTCCTGACTCAGCTGGCTTCTGACATGTTCTGTTGCCCTCAGAGCAGTTCTCACCAAGGTGCACATGAAGGACATGGTGCCCACAGGATAGGTTTAACCCAGAGAGGCAGTGAGATGTTCCTCAGAGAACTCAGGAAGTGTGCTTAAGGAGTGGGTCAGACAGATAGCCCCTTATGGTTTAACCATTAAGTTCTTACATTTGTTATAAAACATAGCAGTCATATTATATGTGTTCTAAGGATGGAGATATGCCCAAAATAGCTTTCTTCAACTCACAGAGACAAGGATTTCCCTTGGTCTCGCTGGAGAGCTGTGTAGGAGGACTAAGGCTCTTTAGGTTAGAAGGCCCTTTCTTTCCTCCTCAATAAAATAAGAATACTGAGGTCTGCATGAGCTTCCTCCCATTTAAAAATAAAACCAATGTAAATTTTATCAGAAAGTGAAATTGTATTTTGCAATTATTTGTTTTTATTTAACATAATTTTTTTTGAACTGTTGATTCCAGGAACCTCAGAATCCTAAATCTATTGACATTTATGGGAAAGTTAGAATATTCTCAAAGTTTCCAAAGTTAACAATCTTCTCCTTTGTTCTGATCGTATGTAGAGGTTAACCATGAGTGGAATCACCGCAGCAATAATTTCGACACTTGACCAAATGACCCAAGCCATAAAACTACATCTGTGCATGTGCTGTCCCTGTTTCTTCCCTGGGGCTGTCATCTGGTTTTCTCTAGGGCATGGAGGATAATTTAAATATTTGCTGTGTTCTCAAATTTGTCTCCAGAATAGTTATACCTAAAACATAGTCCCCACAGCATATGTTTAACCTAGACAGAGAACATAAATGGAATCATGGCTGGGAGCAATGGTGAGGCAGAGGCTAGTGACTGGCGACCAAGTACTGAAGAAACTGAGGACGGAAAGTAATTTCCCATTCCCAGCCCACCAGTGAGCATACAGTAGCAGCAAGTTTTCTCACAGCCACAGTGGACAAATAGATGAGCAGATAGTCCATCCTGGCTAGGCTTTTGGAGAAGGGAGAGTGTACTGAGCTATGAGAAAGAAGAATCAGGGCCAGGCAGTTTTGCCTTCATTTCCCTTAGGAAATCAATGCTCAGTTGAAAAAAGTGATACAAGGAAGTAAAACTACAGGTCACTGCGTTGCTCACAAAAGTGTCTTCTATTTATGGCACTGTGCATAGTGACCTGGTAAAAATGGCTCTGCTTACTCCCAAACAAATGCCCCAAGAAATGTTCTCAGTGCTTTCAAAAATTCTTTCTAATGAAACACAGATACATCATTTATAGAAGAGAGTTCTTGAGAAAAAAATATTTTTTCTGGAATATTGGCAGAATGAACTAAGTCAAAAATTTTGCATAAGTAAAAGCCTTTACCAGCATCTTCTAAAAGTGCATATTTTGTACTACTTTCCAGAAACATTTATCAAAATCACCTTGTGTAAAAGCACTCTCTTAAAATGACTTCTTTCTTGAGGTTTATTATCCTTTTTACTCATAGACAAAGCTCACAGTATCTTTCTGGGCTTGTTTGCTTTTCCCATCTGTAAGCATCTCTTCAAAGTGTTGTTAATCTAAAGAAAAGCTTCTGGCTTGTCTCTTTTCTGTTGTTGGGATAAAATATCTAGCAACTATAAATTAAAGTAGGTAAGATCTGTTTTAGCTTCTGGTTTCATAGGTTTTAGTCCATAGGTAGCGGGTCCTATTGCTTTAGGCTTGTGGTGAGGCAGAAACATCATGGCAGGTATATGTGATGGAAAAGCTGCTCATTGCATGGCAGCCAGGAAATAGGAGGAGATGGAAGGAGTGAAAGAGCCAGGAAGGAAGGAGCCAGCAGCCTAAGCATGCCTTCAACAAGTGTCCATCCACTGACCCGCCAGATCCAGGGAGCACTCCCCACCCCCAGTGTGCCCATGGAGCTGTGGACTCTGTGGTAGATATATCTACTTAATGAAGTTTGATAATTCATGATCCATTCAATGGCTCACATGCCATTAAATGGCAACCAAGGGCAGGGCAGATAGTTCAGCAAACTAAAGAGCCTGTTTAGGCAGAGCATAGCGGCCAGGTGTGATCCCTGGTATGTCATGACAGTCCCTCCCCTGCTGAGACAGCCATTGATACTGGGTGTGGTGATGTGTAGGTATAATCCCAGTGCTTGGGAGGCTGAAAATAGGAGGATCACCATGAGTCCGATCTACGTAAGGAGGCCCTGTAGATCCTGTACCAAATACACTAAAAAACAAACAAACAGATGGCAACCAAGCCTTCCACACAGTGAAACCTGAGGGGGCATTTTGGATTCCTAACATATATGGCTGGAAATTCAAAAATATACTGTATTTTTGGAAATAGATTACAAGTTGATTTATGTAATAGACTATCAGACTCCTAGTTGATTTATGTAATTGTGTGTGTGTGTGTGTGTGTGTGTGTGTACTTTCTCTCCAGTGTCTGATGGAGAGCACACAAGCCCAGAGATTGCCCTCACCATTCACTTACTTCCCACTGTCCGGCACCCACCAGCACCCCAGGTCACAGCTCCCCTGCTTGAGGTCCGCCCAGGAGGCCGTGCTTCTCTCGGTAAGAACTGGGAGACCTAAGGAAATGCAGCTCTGCAAACAGAACCATATTTCAACAGCTGGCTGTCTCCAAGCTTCCTGTTGGGTACCAAGAACAGTGACCTCTCTCCCACAGTTGTCTAACCTTATTCTTGCCCATTCTTATGCAAATAGAGGCAGTGCAAAGAAAAGGGAATAAACTCTTCTGAGGCCAATGCTTATGATGGAATGCAACACAGAATTTATTTCCCAGCCTCCCAGAGTTTGATTTGTTGTCTTCAGTAACATAAAATAACAGAGCAGAGAGAATACAGGGAGCGAGTTTCAATGACTGGTCTTGTTTTCTGTTTAGAAAGTGAAGAGGTATAGGAGAATGATGGATTGCAATAACCTTCTGAAGTTAGAAGAGTTAGAGTCGGCCCTGTTATTTCATACGTGATTGTATTTCCTCATTTTGCTAGCAAATAGTGGGCATTGTGATTTTTGTTACATGTGTTCTGCAGGGGCCTATACAAGGTTCTGCATGTGAGTTTGGGTCCTAAAATTAATCATCTAATTTCTCCATGTCTTTTTGCCAAAAACTAATTGTCGTCAAACTTATAAGCAGTCCACACTTATAGTAACAAAGGTCACCTACTTTCTTCCTCACTTTTGTGATGGTCATAGAAGCTATCATGAAATTTGCTCTTCCTGGACTATTCAGGAAAATAATTTTTAAAGAAATGAAAAGCAGGAAATAGCTTATGGCAGCAGTTTCTGAAGAAGCAGCTGGCTCAGCTGGTCAGGACCACTCTGCTTCTGCCCTTTCTGTATATATGTCCTCATATATATGGGAGAAAAAGTGTTCCAGATTTCTGAATTCAGAGCTGTCATAAGTGATTTTTTTTTTTTTTTTTTTTTTTTTTTTTTTTTGAAGAAGCTACTTAGCATTTTGAGTCAGCTGTACAACCAGCTTTCACATCTGTGCTGGCCTTAATCATCCACACTCTGGCTGCCAGCCTGGCCTTGGCTTGCATGTGTGCATAAAGTTGTGACTGTGCCCACCCTTCCTCCATGCTTTGTTCTCTTACCACAGGCCTTCAGGTGGTAGTAAGGGACCCTCGGGCAGTCCCTGAAGAACTCTTCTTCAAGCTTCATACACCTCCACAGCATGGTGTGCTCCTTAAGGACACAGCTGACTTCCAAGGACCCATGGTTGCAGGTAGCTGCATGTTCCTTCCTAGGCCTGCTTGGAGACTTTTTGTTCTATAGGTTTATGTCTCAGAAGAGGCACGGAGGGTCTGTCATAGCATGGGATGTGCTAAGGTAAGACCTCCTATTCAGTTTGTCTCAATGGCCCAATCATTAGAGACACTTTTCTCTGCCCACCCCAGACCCAGACCCCTAGCTTCCCCTTGAAAACTGAAGCTACATCCTCCAATTATAAGTGAGATTACTTGATTTCTAAGACTTTAGTAAATAACTTTAATACATTACAACACAAAGCGACAGCTGTCACTTTCCTATAACTTTTTTGTGGAGGTAAATTTGTCTGGCTTAGCCGGGCGTGGTGGCGCACGCCTGTAATCCTAGCACTCGGGAGGCTGAGGCAGGAGGATTGGTGCGAGTTCGAGACCAGCCTGGGCTACAAAAGTGAGCTCAGGACCAGCCTCAACTGCATAGCGAGGCCCTGTCTCAAAAAGTCAAAAAAAAAAAAAAAAAAAAAAAATTGTCTGGCTTAATTTTGTATGTGAATCTTTGCAAAATCTTTCCCATTATGACTCTGATATGTTATCTAAGTGGATCTTCATCCACGAGAGGGAACATAGTTTTGCAATTTATCTTTTTGTTGTTGTTGTACTTTAGGGAAGGGTCTATAGGGTGTTCAAAGTGTCTCTACTAGATCACACTCATAGTGATTCTCCTGCTTAGAGCCTTCCAAGAGCTGGCGTTACAGGCTCATGCCACCACACCCAGTCTCAATTGATGAATCAATATGCCCTGGGGGCGGGGCCGGCACCAGAGATCGAACCCCAGCCCCTAGGCCTCCTTGCAGGTGCTTTAATCCTCTGAGCTATTTGGCTGGCCCTATTTTTCTATGTTTGGTACAAGGGTCTCACTATGCAGCTTCAACTCATAGCGATCCTTGTGTTTGTAGCCTTCCCAGCACTATGATTTGCAGGGGTGTGCCACACGTCTCAGTGGTCCACTCAGCTGGCCTGAGGAGTGGGGGTAGCACAGAATGTGGTGTCAAGGATCGATGACCACTCTTTTACATTAATGTGTATTATGCTTTTTCTAAGACTATGCATATAGATTTTTCAGGAAGAACAGAAAAATCTGCAAAAATACAATGTAGTCTAAGTTTTTAGTAGTCAGGCCTCAGATATCAAAGGAATCATCTCAAAATCTTGTATCTTATTCCAGAGAACTTTACTTTCTCAAAACCTTGATGTGGCTCCTATTAGACACAGAGTAATGCATTCTTCTAAATGTCTCTGTTGGGACGGATCTTTGCCCTTGAAGGCAGATTGAATTGTTAAGAACCACCAGTATTGGCATTTGGGAGTCACAAAAGTAGACTTTTAAAAATTCTCTGAAGAGAAGAAATGTCATTAGAATACCTTTGTTGCAGCCTAGAGAAACTTTTTTTAGGGGCATATAGTCATTACCTTGTGTCTTTAATACTACATTTGACCTATACTTACATGATAAATGTATATGATCTGAAGATGTGTATAAAAGTTGTATTAACTTTTTTGAGGCATAATGATATGAACACTAGTAAAAATATTCAGTGAATTGAGGCTTACTATAGATTTATTAATATGGAGAATGAATAAGTTCTGTAATGCATAACACCAATTATTAGCACCAGTACAAGAGTAAATAGTTAAAAATAATATCCAAGAAGATGAATTCCTTAATTATAGTCTATGGAATCATTAAGGCCCATGACACTTAGAGGTGTTTCTCATAAAAAAAGCTCTCTGACCAAACCAACTGCGGAGTTTAACTATTTGTGTATTGGGAATTGTTGGGGTTGGAGTTGGAATTCAGTGGCAAGGCACTTGCCTAGCATATAGGAGACTCTGTGTTCAGTCTCTGGTGCTGAAAAGAAGAAGAGAAGAAGACTGTATAGTGCTAATAAATTCTGCAGTTTAAAATGTGTATTTTTTAAAGTAGTTAATCTCATGCCCCTAAAACTTACATGAACTTGAAATCTTTTTCAAACATCTATTGAATCTAGACTCTATAGACTATATAGTTTGAGTTTCTAACTGTAAATATATTTTTTCAAGTTTTAATTATAAAACCTTTACACTCTCAATTAAAGTAGATGATTATAGGTTTTATAAAGCATAATTTTCTTAAATCTTTCGAAAGTTTTTCAGTACCAAGATTAGGTTCTAGAAGGGCAGTCATAAAGCATAGAGGCTTATTCTTTATTTTTTCTGGACGTAATATTGATGAGTGGATCTTACAGAGCAGATTTTAGCTGTATATGATTAAGAACCTTTAGAAAAGAACACATCAAAGCTGTCTGCAGAGGAACTAGATACCTTGTTAAAGAACCTCTCACCTTGGGAAGTGCTGGAAGACAGAGTAGCCCACCTTTTTATCAAGGTTTGTGAAGAGAATTCTATAGTGGGTTGTGTTTAGACTAATTAGCTTATGGCTCCCAATGTTTTTGATTCTGTGTGTGCTTGAAAATTCTGAGAACAAAGGCACTGTGTAAATGAAAGCCATTATTCCCAGAAGTCATTGGTGTTATGAGTTGTCTTATTCTTGGAAGGTGACACTTTCACCTATGATGATGTTGAGAAAAATGCTCTGAAGTATGTACATGATGGTTCCTCTGCCCGGAAAGACAGCCTGGAGATCTCAGTCACTGAGGGCCTGATGGTGACAGTGTCGCAAGTAAATGTGGAGGTGTCCGTGTCAGAGGACACAGGGCCTCGACTGGCTGCTGGTACCTCTCTGAGCATGACTGTTTCAAGTCACAGTACAGCCACAATCACCAGGTCACACCTTGCTTATGTGGTAAGTATTACATTTGCTGTGTCTGTGCCACTGTAGCTTCTGATTCAGCTGACTAGAAAGCCACACTAAGACTGAACATTAAAGTCGACAGGCATATGGACCATATATGAAACCTTTTCTCAACTTCCCTACGGTTCTTAGGGGTCCGTACAGTGCCCTGGCTTCTACAGTGTCACAGGAGCAGATGGGTACATATGTAAAATTTTAATGAAGGCATATGTATGTATAGAACGGGTGACTGTCAACAGGAATCAGTGCCAAAGTTAGAGAAGTCCAAGTTCTATAGTCTAATTGCCATCCATAATATTTATAATGAGGATTCTAGGAGAAGAACATTTTAGAAGAATCTACCTGACCCATGACTAATAAGTAATATTTCTTGGCTCCCTGAGGGGATGCCAGTTTTTCTCCAAAGTCCATTCTGAACAGAAGAAAGGCATCTCTTTGACAGTGCCTCTCTGCTGATTTCCAGAGGCAAGGCACCACCACAGGCATCATCTCCTTCCTGACAAAAACAGCATAGGTAGGGGATCAAGGGAAAAAATCATGGATCCTGGGGTTTTTCCCAGTCTGGGCCTAGCTTGTTGAGTGATCCTGATAATTAAACTTATGTTTTTTCTTTGATTTTGCCTCTGGAGCTAAAGATAATGAGGATAATTAATTTTCTATTATATTTATGTGTACTATTATAAATAGATAGGTACTGTCTATGTAAACATGATGTGGCTTTTATAATGCCATGAAAGGAAGAGTAATTATCTAGATCATAAGCATTCTTGGTATTTAATTTTTTTTCTTTACTAATCTTAAAATTTCAATGAATAGTATGTCTGTCTGTTAGTCTGCCTACCTGCCTGCCTGACTGTATGTCTTTCTGTCTTAACATCAGATAGTTTTTAGTATTTTAGTATTTTCTGGGCTGAGAAATCTTGCTCTAAAATCTAGTCCTAAATAGTAGCCTGGCAAAACATTTCATTTCCACAGGTTTTCCCCTTTAAATTGTCTCAAGTGATAGGAAGCTACATTCAAACTTCGTTCTTCCTGTGGGCTTGCTGCAGCTTCAGTATAGGTTTGATTTTGTTTTAATTGACAGGTAATTTTTACCATAAGTTACGGTCTTTTGAATCCTATGAAACTCATGAATTCATAAAAATGTATGAATTCAGATTTAATCAATAGATCACCAAGGCCTTAAAAATATCTGACAGACCAAAATATCACCCCAGGAATGGTTCTTGGCCATGAACTGTATATTATAAGCTGCGCATCAAAATGCAACCACATTAGCAACTAAAGGTGTACTCTCCAAGCACTGATTGAATTTGAATTTATCCACCAGAGCAGAAAGACTCCCACAAAGCTGCTGTAGCCTGCCAGCAGTAGGATGTGGATCCTGAAAGACCTAGCTCAGTTATATGTGAACTTTCTCTGGGGCTTGCCGAAGAGTTTTGTATTGAGTGTCATCACTTTTTTTTCCCCAAAAAAATGCTGGTATATGTTCAGTGTGAGCTGAAATGCTTGGGGAAGTCATCTGAGATGCTAGCCATAAGCCAAGGTAGAGCATAAGGAAACAAGGATGGGTCTGTGCTTAGAGTATTGATAACCCAAAGAAAATGCAACAGTGTTGGAAGAGACAGAAGGTTGAGGTGGGACTTCAGATGATTTGCTTCTTACCAATTGCTTACTAGATGCACTTTACTCATGTTCTGCAAATGAACAAATAGGGGAGGGATAGCACAGGTTTTGGGGTTCAAACTGACAGATATTAATTTATGCTCATTCCTTATGAGCACAAGGGCCCTTGCAAGTTGTTTAAATACTCTAGGCCTCAGTTTTCTCATCTATAATATGAGGAGTATAACATTAATATCAATAAGATGGTAGCATTTCTGTGCCCCTCCCAAGAAGAAAATAATTCAAAGTATCATAGCATTTATAAAATTTACATATCACAGATTTAGGGGTAAATATTAACAAGAGATTGTAACTTCTAGAAAAGGTTGATGCTATGACTGAATATATAAAAAATAAATGTCTTGACCAAGAGAGCACTGGAAATTAAAGGAGAATCTAGAAAGAGGCTAAATATAAGATCAATAAACAGCAATAACATTGTTATACATTAGCAAAAAAATTGTCAGTAAAATGTAACTAAAATGAGGAAACCACTTAAAATAATGTTAAAATAGTATTGTGTTATTTGGGTTCAATTTTTAAAGAATCAGGCAATACTCCACAAAGAAAAAGTGGCAGATATTTGGAAAACATTTAATAAATAGAGAGATATGCCATTTTGTGAAGTGGAACATTATAAATCCAAAAATACAAATTTGGGGCTGAGGAGACAGCTTGGTGATCTGAGCATATGCCTGACAAGTGCAAGGACCTGAATTTGATCCCAGCACCACGTGGCAAACTGTCCCTAAATCCTGATGTGGTGATGCACACCTATTATCCCTATGCTGGGGAGGATGAGACATGAGGGTCACTGTGAGTCTGAACTGGATAGTGAGACCGGGTATCAAATAAATAAATTTTTAAAAAGAAAAATACACATTTCCCACAAAGTGATTTGTAATTCAATTTAGTTGAAATTAAAAGCCCTATAGATAAACTGGTTCTGAAACATAAAAGAAGAAAGGGCCAAAATTTTGAAGAAGAGTGTTACGAGGACCAGGAAACTTGCTCTGTCATATCTCAAGATGTATTATAAACCTACAGTATTTAAAATAGTGTAGCACAGAAGTATATTAGAAAGTCCATGGATTCCTGATACAAAAACAGGAATAAGCCCCATCAGTGAACATAAGAAATACTCAGACTGTGGGGCTGCACAAAATGATTTATATGGCAAAACTTTTTGAAAATTTTGACCTTTTTCGAATTAAATTTATATTCAGTAAAGCATATCATAATATCAGAAATTGGGCAGGTTAAAAATTAGGACAAGATATCTACAGTACATTTAACCAAAAAATAACAAAGAAAGCTTCTATAGCTCAAAAAGAAACATCATCCATTAGAAACACGAGCCAGCGATGTGAACAGGAATTTAAGGATAAGGAACCCTTGTCATCAATAAACATATGAAGGATATTTACTTTCATCCATGTTCAGAAAAAGCTAAGAAGATAAGCAATTTTATACCACGTGTTAGGAAGGAAATAGAAGTTCCTTGTAGTTGGAGTGTAAATTAAGGCAACCGCTGTAGAAAGGAATCTGGCGTCACCTTGTGAGGATGAATAGTCCTTTACCTTTCCTCCCACTCCTAAATTCCTACCCAAGAAGAATGTTCATGTAGACACCAACGAACATTTGTGAGAATTTTTACTGTGTTACCATTGGCAGTAGCAAAAATATTGACACAAGCCAAATGCCCATTAGCAGGATGACAGATGGCATGTGTATTCAATAAGAATATTAGCCTCACAATGGATGGCTTATCTTTACACCCAGCAGCACGGATGGATGGTAGCAGTCTAGCACTGAGTAAAAAGGAAGACCTTGTAAGAGTTGAATCTAACTCTAAAAGTACAGTTCGCAGTAATGTAACAAATGATAAGAAGGTCAAAGAAATGTGAAATAAATTTCGGGGTGATGAAAGGCCCAGGGATGAGATGAAGGAGGACCACATAAGTAAATGTGAGTTGTTATTGAGCTCTGGTCCTCCTGTTGAACGATGTTTCACAGATGTGTAAATAATAAAAGAAAACGAAAATAAGAGTTAATCCAAAAAGGGCTTAAGAGGTCTTTAATCAGGGAAGTTACTAAGAACAAGGTCTATATTCTTACTCACTTTGGTGTAACTGCAATATCTTGAGTTACTAAACTAGCAGTTTTCTTTAATTTATAACAGGGAATTTCCAAGGGGGAAAAAATCTAGCTGATCTCCCATTTTTTCCAACTTAGCAGTCATTTGAGAATTGAAATATAATAAGATGTGCCTGACATGAAATAAACATTTCTTTGCCAAATTTGCCAATGTGGAATTTAGAAGCTATTCATTCTAATCAAGAGCCAGGAGCTCAGTCCTCATAGTTTATCATGATCTCAGAAGTCAATACCTTAAGGCCCTCAGCTGGACTTTAAAAGTTCTCAGTCAGAGGGAAGTCACAGTGATATTAGGAAGTCATCTTTCAAAGCCTACATAGTGTATTTAATAACCTATGTGGAGAAATAAAGAAACTTTAAAAGAGTATAATATAGGAAAAATATCTTGAAGTTTTGCAACTTCAATAAATTTTAGTTTCTTTTCTTGCTGGTGGCAAGGGATATGAGAAAATGCTGTGATCTTGCATCAGAACTCTGAACAGCTAACTTAAAAAGTCCCCCTGGGATAGAAATGGCAATAGACTGATACCTACTGTCCCTGGCCTCCCAGGGGTCTGTGCTCATTCCTGATCCCATCCCTCACCTAAAAGTAGAACATAGATATGGAAATTTGCATTTGAAAGTAAAACTGACTTGCTGCATTTATTTTTACTGTTGTTGTGATGAAGTATAGAGTTGCCTCATTTTCATGCTCAACTATAAAATAAGATGAGTGACCCATGGAAACTTTCCAAGATGTTGCTGGTTTCCTGGATATTTCCAAAAATATGCTTGAGAAAGAGGAAGTTGTTGATTAAGATACTTAGTTATTTCCCATGTAGAATACAGAAAATCAATTTTGTTTCTCAATAAGCAATACAGGGAGAGAGAAAGGAAAATGGCCTTGATTAAGATTACGAGTCTTGGAGAGTGAGTGTTCATAGATCCAGTCCTGAAAGAATGAAATCTATAGGGCATTCTCCAGGTTAATCCAAAATTTTAGCATGTTGAAAATTATTTAAAGTGAGTCATGGGATAAGCTAAAGAATTTTTAATTTTTGCTCTATCACAGAATCTTATCATTATACAATGTATCCTATATTACAGGAATTTTAGCTGTTTCTAAAACACAGATCATCCTCACAAATTCCAAAGGAAGCACACCACATTTTCTTCTTCATTAGAAGACGCAATAAAGACAGAATTTTGTATGGGCCTCTCTTTGTCTTTTGCCCTATAGTTAACTTATGTTTCTCCATTGTTACTCTGAATTACTCTTGGAACAAAGAAGTACTTTCGAAGGAATAAATTCTGGGGTCTTTCTGGACTTGGAAGTGCTGTTGCTTTACAACAAGAGAAAAGCAGGGGAGGTGCCTATAAAGCTTTAACTACTGGAAGTATTTATCCCTGCAAATATCCATTCATGTCTTGATTTATATTTGCCTGGTTAGGATGATTCTTCCCCCGACCCAGAGATCTGGATTCAGTTAACTTCTCTACCTATGTATGGTGCTCTCTTAAGAGCCTCAGGATCTGACGTGGAGGAGCTCTCTGAGGTTGCCAATTTCACAATGGAGGACATCAACAACAAGAACATCAGGTACATATCGACTTCGTGTTATTTTCCACAGTTTTCAAAATTGTATTAAGATATTTAAGCCACTGGTTATGACTCCTTCAAAGAATATGTTGCTCACAGCTCCATTTTTATAGAAAGACCATCTGACCTGGTTTGTGTGGCTCATTCTTTTGGTTTTTCTTTTCACCTTTGCAGATACTCAGCTGGGTTTGAGACATTCGGTCATCTGGTTACCGACAGCTTTCACTTCTCTGTCTTTGACGTGGACCGCAACCAACTGGACAACCAGATATTTACCATCACGATCACTCCAGCTGAGAATCCACCTCCAGTCATTGGTTTTGCTGACCTTATCACAGTAAGCAGCTCTCAGTTCAATAAATACTGAGTGAGTGCTAGAGAAAGGCAGAGTCTTCGGTGATACAAATAAGTGAATAATTGACTAAATTGACAGTCAGATTTTCCCCCCATGTCTAAGTGATGACATAAAGCTATGAGTGGCTTATTATTTTAAAGGTTCTAAAAATATGATAATAATTTTAGCCTGAAGATCATACCATGATAGCCACATTAGTCTATAAACATTTATGCACTAGACACTATGCTGAGTATTGTTATCAGTGGGAGTAAAAATAGGAGTAGACTGTATCTTTCTTTCAGGAATTCACAATATGATGCTGGCAGCAGCTAAACCACTTCTTAAATCAAGCTGATATTTATCACTGCAAGCAATATTAACAGATCCTTGAGGCAGGCAGACAACAAAATGTGTCTTTGTTGATGAAATTTCCCAAACATGAGTTCAAGCACCAGATTTCAGTAGACTGAGTGATGTTGGACCAAGAACTTAATCTTACTTAGCTTCAATTTCCTCACCTTTAAAGTATTTCTGTTCTTGGTACATAAGTGATTTCTCTAATGCCCTCTTTCACAGCATTTGGTGTATGGTAAGGATTCTTTAAACCCTAATTCATTTTCTTCTTCCTACTTTATATACATATTTAATGCTAGCATACCTCCAGAGGTTTTCTGGTTTGGTCAAGCAACTGAAAATTCATAAAACTGAGTTATTTCTAGAAGGTTCTATTGTACCACCTATGTTTCCATTTCTACACTTTAGAGAAATGACCTGGACCATTCCCACTCTGAGTCTTGCTTTATAATTTATGTCATCCCATGGTTAGCCAACAGTCATTTAGAGTAAAATCGCTTGAGCATTTCTAGCAGGTCAGCGAAAATCTTTAGGCTTGGGTGGCAGAGTTAGCATATAAAACAGGGTGTAAAAGAGTTAGTTTGAGTAACTGCTTTTACTTACACTGATTTATTTATTTTCCTTGACATTAAAGTAAACGTTCACTTTCAGATCTGGTGAGCCTGTTCCTCCAGTAGACACATAAATATGCAATATAAGGAAATTAAGTGGGACTTTCTGTTGAATATGAATGTTTTTAAGTAGTCACCTTCCCTGGGTCTAAGGGAGGACTAGGCCCATCGTTCTCTAGCAGTGGACTTCTGAACATGGGTTCCTTAGAAAGGCCACATCCTACCATGCAGCTGCACCCAGGTGAGTGATTGCAATGGGCCATAGCTGCTTTATAACCAGATTCATCATGGAATGACACAGAGATGCAAAAGTCATCACATCTGAGCACTGGAAGACTGCAAGACTGCGTGGTGGGAGCAGCACAAGCAGCCCTCATCTTGTCTGCAGAGCACCTGCCCCTGCGCAGACATGGGACTGGTGCTGGAAAGTCACCCTGCACAGTGTCACAATTCAGTCCTGTTTTATTGGGGTTATGTGCACCTGCCCAAGGTCTGTACTTTCTTTTATTCCTTAGGTTGACGAGGGAGGGAGAGCTCCACTTTCATTTCACCATTTCTTTGCTACTGATGATCAAGACAACCTCCAGGAAGATGCCATCATTAAACTAAGTGTTCTGCCCAAATATGGCTGCATTGAGAACACAGGAACAGGTAACCATGGTAGATTTGCTGCAGAATTGTTCAGGACCTGGAAAGAAAGGAGGGTGTGGGTAGTCTTGTGTTTCAATTAAACCTATAGGTGCAAAGTTAAAGAAGAATCTAGCCAGGCGTGGTGGCGCACGCCTTTAATCCCAGCACTCGGGAGGCTGAGGCAGGAGGATCGGTGTGAGTTTGAGACCAGCCTGGGCTATGAAAGTGAGCTCAAGGCCAGCCTGAACTGCATAGTGAGACCCTGTCTCAAAAAGACAAAAAGACAAAAAAAAAAAAAAAAAAAAAAAAAAAAAAAAAAAAAAAAAAAAAAAAAAAAAAAAAAAGAAGAATCTAACCATCTCCATGACATGACAAAAGAAAGGCTGTGTTCATTGGACAAAGAAGGACTGAGCATTTGCTACAGACCGTGCATGAGGGGCATAGTGATAAATGAGATAATATCCCCTGTCTTCGTAACGCTTTGGATCCTTGTAGAGAGAAACAAACAAAAGACCTGAAAAATAAGAAAACTGAGTAAGACATTAGAAGGTAAATAAATGCTGTAGCAAGCCAGGTGTGGTGGTGCACACCTGTAATCCCAGCACTTGGGAGGCTGAGGCAGGAGGATTGGTGTGAGTTCAAGACAAGCCTGGGCTACAAAAGTGAGCTGCATACCGAGACCCTGTCTCAAAAAGACAAAAATAAAAATAAATAAAAGTAAAAAAAAATAAATGCTGTAGAAGAAGTAGAACAAAGGAGAGGGATTTAGTGTGCTTGCAATGCAGTGGTACGACTTAGGGATTACATTCAGAATAGAGCATCGAGGAAGTACAAATTTCTGTCCTTTTATTGTTAGGCATCTGTGGTTTAGCTAAACTCTAGCAAATGCATTGGCGCCTTCTATGGATCTGACAAGAATTCAGATGCTGGCTGTGACACCCTCCCCAACATTCCTCCCCTCTGCCATCTGCCCTGGACCCGCCCTCCTTATCACAAAGGAGGAGAAGCAAGATGGCATGTACTGTCTGTAGGCCCCCAGAGACTGCTCTGAGTGGCAGCTGGGATAACTCTGAGCAGTGAGATTGTTGAGTGTCATATTTGGGGCTGATTTGTATGTGGTTAGCAGATCCTAGGGACAGACCATCGACTGCTCTCAGAGGCCAACAGGGGGCCCTAGTTTTGAGCCTGTTAACGTCAGAAGTTCTTGAGTCTTTTCTCTATTTGCTTTTCAGTGTGTGTGCTCAGACTTGCTTATGACTGAATTAGGTTTGTCTTGACTATTGTTTGTGCTAGATATGACAGCTATAAAGATGAGGAATGCAGACCTTGCTTGAGTAGGAGACAAAAATATGAAGATTGATAAATTACAGTATGACACATATCAGGAGGGGCAAAGAAGCAAAGATGGTATATAGAACTGAGAAACTGCTTTGCCTCAAAGGCAGCAAAGTCTGAGGAGGTGACTGTGCTGCAACCTGAAGGGTTAGCAGGCACTTTGAGCAGAAGGAAGTTGGCATTTTCTTGGAGTTGAGAGTGTGATGAAGGTGGGAATTTTGAAAGCATGTTGGTCCCATGGGTGCCTCCTCTTGGGGGGGGGGCTTTCATTCTTGCCAAATCTTCCTAACACAGCTTTCTGTGTGCCTGGAACCCTTGAGAGGGCACAGGTGCAACAAGGAGGGAAGGAGCTTGGAAGACAAAATTCTGGCAGACATTAGCCACCATAAAAAGTGATTCTCAGGTCATCAGTGACTATACAACTTGCCCTTTAGAGATAGCATAGGTAGTACCCTGGGAAGCAGTCCCATGCTGCTGGCCAGGGAAGCCCACATAAAATGGGGCTGGGCTCCTTCAGCTAAAGACCCTGCTGCCCCACGTTCATGAGATTCCTTTTTCTCTTTGCTTGGAACTGAGCTATTTGCACATGTCTGTAAACAGCCACCTAGATTCAGAAGCAACTACCTAGTAGGAAGAATATCTGAAAAATGATCTAGAAACAGCAGCTTTTGCTTCTTATCAACAAATATATAAGAATAAGAGTACTACTGTGAATGCTATGGTATCTGAGCTCATTTAAGAATGCTACAAACACACCATGCCCTGCCTTGACTACCTCCAAGGGCATCCCTGGGCCCAGGGCAGTGCATGGGTAGCTGTCCATGACAACAGCCAGACATATCCACAACTGCTTAATTTGTCCACCACAGATTCTGCTTAAGAAGGCAGAGAAGCACCTTAGTTAGAATGATTTACCTCAAGAAGTGGAAAGTACAGTTTTAAAATGTGAAAAGATTGGTGCTTAAATATTTGGTGACAGATTTACAGGTTGAGAAGCTATTTCTCTAGTGCTTTTTTAAAAGTTATATCTATGTATGCCATTTCTGTTACTTAGCCTATTGCTGTATCAGAGTTTACAAGTGAAATAATATAGGACACATAATTTATATGATTGTTTTATAATATCACCCCTGTCCCTACACTAAAAACCCCCAAGAATCTAGCTAAGTGCCTGAATCTCAAGGCCCTATACTGCACGAGTCCAGCTGAAGACCTGGAGCCCATCACAATGCCTCCCATGCAAGTGTGTCTCAAGGAGCTATGCTAGGAGGGCCAGCAGTCTATGCCATCAAGAGGAGGGATCTGTGCTAGCAGGCTGAAGCTGAATCTGCCCTGGAGCCAGGAAATGGCACTCAGAGTAAGGACCAGAGCTCCCCTGAAAAGTACCATAACCATACTCAGTGACAACAATGTCCTGAGCTCCTCCAGTGAGAACAGCTGAGTTCATATCTAGAAAGCCAGCATGACCAGCTTCTCCAGAAAATTGAATAGTACACCATATCCCCCTTCTCCTCTGGAGCCAGGAAGCAGTACTCAAAATAAGGACTAGAGACACCCTCCCCAAGGTGAACCATAGCCATTCTCAGTGACAACAGCGTCCCCAAGCTCCTTGGACAATGGGAACAGCTGAGTCCATCAGGAAAGCCGGCATGACCAGCTCCTCCAGGAGGATCAGCAACCCCTGCGAATACCTCTTCTTCTCCAGTTCTCTTTATTTTTTTGTTGGCAAAGGTAATGAGATGGGCCTTCCATATCCAGAAGCACACTGATTCAGTTCTGTTTTTGTCCAGTTACAATGATCAATGAAAAGAAAAAATAAAAGCTGGAAGTATGTCAGTAGTTCCTTCTGGAAAAATAGAACTGTATATCTTAGGGGTATTGGGTCACTGGTCACTTAGACCTTCCTCTAAGGAATAAAAAATACAATAAATAAAAGCACTGAAGAAAAAAATCATGTAATTGAAGCAAAAAAAAAAAAATGTCAGGTTTATTTCACACAAATTGTTAAAAATGAAATAACTTCCCACCCCTAGTCTTTCTGTTAGGGTGCCACCAAGTGTGGTCCTGTCTGTCATTCAGGAAGTTGACGACCTTTTCTGATATTTGAAAAAGATCATGGCAAAGGGAGGAGGAAGCTGTGCTGCTTTTACGTGTGCCAGCTGCACTTTTCTTTGAAGGAAAAATGGTTTCTTTTTCTCCCTTCTCAAGAAGAAAATTTTGGTAACAATTTAAAACCAATCATTTGGAAGGACTCAGGTTAGAATCAACTACAGATAAGCCATCCATCATTTAGACAGTGCTTACCCTTCTCTGTGGCCTTTACAGTTTCTGGGGCTGGACAAGCAGAGCACACTGGAGCCAGCACCTTTCATGGACTCCGGATGGTCCCCTGGCACCTGGGTATCTGAATGGCACCTGCCACAGTCAACTCTGTTTCTCTAGCACGCACTTGAAATCGATCAAGGGAGGAAGAGAGTTCATTTATTTTGTCCTGTGGTTTTGAAGGTTTCCATTCCATTCAGCTGACTTCTTGTTTTTTGCATGAGACAGCACATCGTGGTAGGGAACAGGTAGTGAAGCAGAGCTGCCCACCTCAGGGCCAGTATGCAAAAGAGAAAGGAGGGGGCTGTGGTCCCATTATCTTCTTCAAGCACACAGCCTTACTGGCTGCACAACCTTCTGCTAGGCTCCCCCTCTTAGAAGTTTCACTGCCATACAGATACAGCACAGGCTTGGGGCCAGTCACATGAGCCTCTGGGGGGACACTTGTACATACCATGGCAGCACCTGAGCTCTGAGTGGGACATGAGCATCTGAGTGCCCGATCTATACCTGCATGTTGTGGTCCCTGAGTGATCCTGAGCCGTGGCTGGGAGATCAGATGGAACATGCTGGAAGAGGTTTCTTAGATAAAAAAGATATGGAGACAAAGCGTTCCTCTTGCAGTAGTGTTGGACAGAATGGTTTTGAAACAGGCTAAAGTTTGAGGTAGAATTGTGGCTATTATACTGACTTATTCCAAGACTTATGCTATAAAAGATTCCTAACAAAACAATCACTGATTCTGTGATGTGCAAGAAAAAAAAAAAAAAAAAACACTCTGTGTACAAGAAAGAAAAAGCTTTGTGTGTGCCAGCCCACTTGATTACCCATGATGACATGGGACAGACAGATCCTGTTGTAGGTAAATCTTGGGGAAACTGCATCTCACTTAAGTCTTCCAGTTTCTAGTCCTCTGCTTTTTCCTACCTTTGTCTTCAAGGAAATTTTTATCTTATGTTGACAATATTACCTATTCTCTGGTTCCAAGAAGGAATTGATGTATCCAAGGCCACAACCTCTCTCAATGTTCATGCAGGTGATCGTTTTGGCCCTGGGACGACCAGCAACCCGGAGGCATCATTCCCTATTCAAGATGTCTTGGAAAACTACATTTACTACCTTCAAAACATTCATGAGAGCATCGAGCCAACCCATGACATTTTTAGTTTCTATGTGAGTGATGGAACCAGTCGTTCAGAAATTCACAGCATCAATATCACTATTGAGGTAAAGACTGGAAGTTGGAAATGTTGAGCCTTTAATTACTCAAGAGTTCACCATTAGATAGCTCTCTTTCCAGGGACTCAAAAGCAAATAAGATTAGATTTGGCCTTCAATTTTAAAAATCAACCCTAAAATATAATCCTGACCTTCAGAAAACTTGTGGAATTAAGGATGGCAATTGGGGAAGGTCTGAGTTTGAAATCTGAGTTTTCATTTCAGAGTAAAATTTATTTATTCTGTGTAAAAACAGTTGGTGAGCATCAGAGAAGCCTTGCCATTCCTATATTTAGATAAAAACTAAGATATGCTTGTATTTTCTATAAAGTTCTTGTGTGTAGCTCTACATACATATTTCCATCTTCTTATATTCTAATGCATTTATTCATTTAATTGAAACATCAAAGAAACATGATCCTTGATCCTGTTTTCATTAGAGCAACTGCACAGTCTTGCTCTACTACCCTAGGGAGTAAGAGAGATAAAAGACATCTCAGAAGGGAATGTTCTCTGCCTTGGGAAAACAAAATATATGGAATCTTCAACCATCTTAAGGCACAGTGGTGGCAGGGAGACTGGGAGACAGCATTAGAAACTATACTTCCCAATACAGTATCCTTCCATGGTAGTGAGACATGCTTAGGATTGTCTAGTACAGTTCCAAAATCGAATAGTCCTTTAATACCCCGAATATACTTGTACTTACTGAATCACATGCCCACATTTTTGGTCCAGAAAATGTGATCATTGTACTTATGGAAGATATCATAGAAGAGTTTTGTAAAGTGCCCTCCACCTTCTTTTCAAAGAGGCATTTTTTTGTGTGACTTTCTCTTTAGTTTCCCTTTTCAAGCTAATTATTTGATTAGCAAGATGTTAAATGTTGTTTTGACAGTGAAAGTTGCTGTAAGAATATTACCTTTTCTGAATAATGCACATATTTGTTCTTCCTACCCAACATCTACATGAAACCGAATGTTTTGTGTTTTAATCAGAGGAAGAACGATGAGCCTCCCAGAATGACCTTGCGGCCCCTTGGAGTGAAGCTAAGCTTCGCTGTGGTGATAAGCAATTCTTCTCTGAGCCTCCAGGACCTCGACACCCCAGATAATGAGCTGGTTTTTGTACTGACAAAAAAGCCTGACCATGGTAGGACACAAACTGCCGTACAAAGCCTCTTAATTGGGGTGTCCAATGGGTTATTAGAATGAGCACATAGATTTCAGTCGGTTATTCCTTTGCATTTCCCATATTAGTTCATTCTTTGTATCAGAGTATAATCAAATTCACAGCTAGCTAATATTGTTTTGATGTCATGGTCGACACTGGTTGTTTAAAAAGCCAACATCCAAGGTAATTAGTATCTCTGGAATTTTATTTCAGCTGTTTTCCTGCTTTCCTTTATAACCTCAAGTGAAACAGGTTTCAGCATTTGCATGTCTTCTTCTTGGAGTAGACATTGTAATTGATAACCAGGAGCCATCTCATGTGTGCTAGCATGTGAGATATCTTTAGGAGCCTGTACATTCCTTTATAGAGAGAATTTTTCCTGCTTTAGATCAGATGCAAAAACTACTGTCAGTACCTACCACCCACTTTCTCAGTGCCATCCCAGGCATAGGTTAGAACGCAGGAGTCTGAGTCCCAGTCTACTCTAACATGTATGGGGCTTTCCAAAAGGAAATTGTTGCTATTGATGGAGTGAACAGAAGGGGCTGACTGCAGTTACATTTTTAACCTGCCTTCCTTCCTTTTCATTTTCTTTAATGAAGCACTTTATTTGTCCCACTGAGGAACATGACCCTTGAAAGCAAAATGATAGTCTTCAGGGCAAACATACTTACTGTCTTTCTGAATTTAAGAGGAATTTAAAACATTTTCCCATCTCCTACTCCCCATGTCACATGGGAGAGGCAGTGAGTAGAGTACTATTTGCACTTTCAGAAGGGAAAAGTAAGGTTTGGATAATGTCTTATTTTTCTCTCATTGCTGAGACAAATACCCAACACTCAGAATTAAAGAAGGAAAAGTTTATTTAGCTCACAGTTAGTGGAGGTTTCAGCCCATACTCCGCTGGATCCAAAGCAGAGTGGCACATGGCAGTGGGTTGCCATTCCTGACAGCGGCAAAGAACAAAGGGAGGGTCAAAGGCTTTTTGGTTTCTGGCCAGTCTCTCTCCCCTCCTTACATTTCAATGCAGATTACCTGCCCTAGGGCGGTATAGCACCCACACCCATAATAATAAATCACAAACTCCAGAAGCTGCCCTTGACTTCGTGAGGCTTTAAGGAGACAAGTAGACACAAACCATAGCAGATAATGACAGAAGTTTCAGTTTGTGGACAGAGATGACAGTGATGAAACTACTGTATTGCTAGATCTGTCTGTGTCTCCTTAAGAGATATTGAACCAGAAATTATGGGATTTTGTCATATTTATAGATGAGATCACAAGGTAGCACCTATACTTATAAAATGTTAAGCTGTCCACACCAAGAGCTTCTGAGATATTTCACATTGCATCCTCAATCAGACTACTTGGAAAACAAATGTTTTGGTGCCATTTATAGGCTACCATTGTTTCTTTGTTTTTCTTTACTTTCTTCCTCAGGTCATCTACTCCAGAGACTGACCTCTTCAGATTCTCTGGAGAATGGGACAGTTTTATCCCAGGGCTCCTCCTTTACCTACCAGGATGTCCTGGCTGGGTTGGTTGGATACTTGCCTGGGGACTCTGGTGTAGCAGTGGATGACTTTCAGTTCTCACTTACCGATGGTCTCCATGTGGACACGGGGCGGATGGAGATCTACATAGAGCTGCCCATAAGCAACTCCCTCCATCTGGCTGTAAACCGAGGACTGCAGCTCTCAGCAGGTATCACAGGAGTGGAAGAGATGGGCTGTGCTTCTTTTCTCTTCAACTCTCTTTGGCCACAGTAGAGTACCTTCTTCAACATTTTTCCACACTTGGACAGACAGGAGTTTTGGAGATCTGTGTAGGGATGGATGCTAAGAATTATGTATGACAAACCAGATTTTTTTTTTTTTTTTTTTTGTCTTTTTGAGACAGGGTCTCGCTATGCTGTTCAGGCTGGCCTTGAGCTCACTTTTGTAGCCCAGGCTTGTCTCGATCCTCCTGCCTCAGCCTCTTAAGTGCTGGGATTACAGGCGTGTGCCTCCACCCCCAGCTGGTCCTCAAAAATATTAATTTATCCAACTACTCCTAGGCACATGTTTCCTATAGCATTGCTTCTATATTGCCAACCCCCTGAAAACAAATGAAGGCTACTAGAATTGTCAAAATATTTATCAAAAAGAGAAAAAAAAAAAAAAAAA
>PVJA010015672.1:0-44825 GCA_004027025.1 Myocastor coypus
TGACCACTTCACTCAACCACACAAGGAGCACACAGGTCATGATGTAGTCACGTGGCCTTCCTGCAGCACAGAGACAATAGGCCATCCTCGCTCCTGTCTTGAAGATATTCCTGTGTGAAATTTCATGAAATGGTTTTTACTAAAATCCCAGTGTCTTGGGATCGCCTAGAAATAATTTTCCAAGGATAATGTCATGGCATTTTTACTAAAATTGATTACATTCAGGTTTTTAGAACTGAAAGTGTGAAGGCCTGGAATGACTCCATCGTTTAAGACAGTGATCACTTCTCAGAGGCCAACAGGCCACCAGGGTCAGTAAAGAATTGAAGAATGCAAGTGAGTCCGCAGCAAACTTCCACGCCTATGTCCCGCTCCTCACAAGCAACCGCGCTCTCCCTGTGATACACTGATCAGATTTGCCAAAGAGAATTGTGGGATCTCTAGTTAAATTTTATTTTTTTTCCAGTTAAATTTTAATTTCAAGTAACAAAACGACCTTTTAGGATAAGCCGGTCTCAAACATTGTGCTTGCTTTTACATAACATTATGTGTTGTGTACTGAAATTCTAACTTAGCCGGGTTTTCGGTGTTTGATCTGTCACCTTTGCTCCACCAACTGTCCTCATCCACATCTCTTGTGAAATAGCCTTACTTTTGAATTTTGGCAACTGATTAAAAACGCCTGAAAAATACATCTGAAGGCCAGATGAGTGTTATCCTGAATCTGAACTGAAACATATCCACCCCTGTAAGGACTTTTCAAAACACAGATTACTAATCATATCTTCTTCATGCCTGCTGATTGTTTGAATTAATGTGGGCAGAGGGGATAAGTGAAATAAACAAGCCATAAGCCACAATTCTTTCAAAGAAGCTTGGAAAAATTAAGAAAAGTTTAGACTAATACTACAAAAGAGACTCTAGCAGGGCCACCGGCATAGCTCAGCGGACTAAGTGCTTGCTTAGGTAAGTGCAGGTGTCAGGGTTTGATTCCTGGCACCACATGCTGTGCCGACCCCACCCTCAGGAGCACTGAGCCACTGATGGAGTCTGGCCAAGGTAGCATGTGCCTGTAATCCCAGCACTAGGGTGGCGGAAATCAGGAGGATCACTGCAAGTCTGGGTTGCATGGTGAGACCCTGCACCAAAAAAAATCAGACAGAGACAGAGACAGAGACAGAGACAGAGACAGAGAGAAAGAGACTCTAGATACCACATACAAACTCTTGATAACTTGAGGTAGATCTAACCCTGTAGCTTAGAAATGTCAGAGTATGTCTCCTACACAACAGGATAATAATTTAAGTAATATTAGGAAAATGTTATTTTCCCTTGATTTAAATCTCACAAGACATTCTAAGAGAAAATATTGTAAATGAAATGTTGCTCAGGTTAGCACATACTAGAAAGAAACTAGCAATTACTTTGTTTTGCTAATTAAGCATATGTATGTTTCTTTGGTACTAAAATTTAGACAAATTAGATTGAAAAAAAATCTTTTGTATCTACTAGGAAAGAATGATTTTTTTTTTCCTGAACATCTGTAAGTCCCAACTTCCTAATTAAAATAAAATAATAGCTTTCCAATCTGTTGTGGAAAAAAAGGCAATTAGAGAATTAACATGAAGCACTTCTTAGAAACACCATTAAAAATGATGGATTCAAGTACCTGAACGTTTTGCTGCTGTTAAACTGAATCAGTGAGTAGGTGAAAGAAGTCTTACTTACTTGGTGCCAAGACCTGATGTATTCATATAAATTGTTTGGCATGTACAGTTTTACAGGTCAAAGGATCTTGCTCCTATAATATAATTCTAAATGCAGCATTGCCTATATGTAATTTTCAGAGATCGATAGTCAGCACTTAGAAATCAATTTTTATACTTGTTGGAACAGGGTGATGTATACTAACAGAAATAAACTTTCTCACTATCCTTCTTCATGTCTGAGGTTTCAGGGTGGAGCTAAATTTCAGATTTTTAGGTGTGTGGGTTTAGTAATCAATGACAAAGAATAAGCATTTATTCAGTCAGGGATGATATAAAAGATCTTAGCTTTCTGTTTCTGGCATAACTACCAACCACTCAGTGGAATGAGGGGGAGCTGCCAGCTCCATCTGAATGGGTAATCGCTATTAAACATTTGTGTCTTTCTATGCCAATCTACACACACAAGTCAGAGGGAGATGCCTGGAGACAGAAGAAAAAATGAAGATCAGACTATTTTAAGAACGATGCATGTAATATCATTGATGTTAATATTATGAAGCACAACATCTCTGACAATCATTTAACTTGTGGATCATAGGGATGGAGCTCAGGAAAAAGACTGATAAAAAGACTTAATGAGAAACATTAGAACTAGGTTTTTTTTTTTTTTTTTTTTTCTTGCCTGGAATATCTAATAGGTTGAAATGGTTTGCGAGATGGGTACAAGTATTCATCTCTTTGTAAGCGTGTTTTTTTCCTAACAAATTTTTAAGGTTACTCCCCAGGACAAGGCCATTTCACTTCCTTTGGTGTTTTGGCCAGCCTTATGATTTGCTTTGACCCACATTGCAAAAGTTATACCAATTCTGAGCCCCACCCAAAGAGGCAGGGGCACATCCATGCTTTTACTTTAAAACTTCCTGTCAGCGTGCAAAAGAGCCTGTGGGGTCTGTTGGATGAAGACATAGCCCAGCCATCTCTATGGTGCCCAACAAGCATCCAGCTGACCACACATACACAAAGAAGTCCTGGAAGACCAGCAGTGCTTAGCTCAATGTCACGTAAACTCATGACTTCAATAAACAATTATTATTTTATTTTATTTCTTAAACAATTATTTTAAAGCAAAATTGTTATAATTTGCTAATATAGTAATTAATAATATAATTGTTCTAAATATTATAGAAAATAAAAATAGGCTCCTATTTTTATTAACAGAAAAATAAACGGGTAATATTCATGCCCCAAGTTAGACAAGCTGTAAGTAATGCCTTAAAAATGATCAGTCATTCTCCTTTTAAATTGCTGGAGTTGAGAAAATGGTAACTTTAAATAGAAAGAAATTGGGCAGGATAATGATAAGCTGTAGCTTTGCCTCAATAGAGTAAACAATAGAGAAATCTACTACAGATTAAAAATGGGTGCAAACCATACTTTCATAAATCTTTTCACCATAGGTAAAATTTACTTAATGAATAGATATTTCTTATAAAATGTATATGCAGAATATAATTTTGAATTATTACTACAGGAAGGAATCAACATTTTTCTTTCTTTCAATGGAAGTATTTGGGTCCTTAAAAAACTTTGATTTAAATGTCATTGATTTTCAATAAATGATAACAAGAATACTGGTATGAAATACTCAGTAACATATGTTTTGTTCTAGATACAAATGACATACAGAAGTAGAGCTGAAAAGTCACAGTGGTGAAGTGAATAGTCTGTATCGTTGAGCAAAATGAGAAGATTGAGTTTTGATAAGGATCATGCTCACTGTTATTTCAGAATAATTATCTATAAGATGGATATTACTGATTGAAAATGACTGGAATCCCAACGGGAGATCCAAGTGGGATAAATGGGCTTTGGGCTACTTCCTGTCACATCAGCCATGCGGAAACTGTGCTGGTAAAATAGAAAGCTGAGGAACTGGAATTAAAGCCTAAGCATCCTAGCGAAACTGAGGCTAATAGAACAAGACCTCCTGAACTTGCACATATGCCAAGAAATGGGGGCTGTGGTGTAAAATCCTATGGGCAAGTGGCGCTACACTACCAAAGGAGCAGCGGAGGAGCAGGACTGAAATTCTGCTCTTGCTCATTTCCTGAAAACCCCTTGAGATAACCATAGTCTGTGTCGCTCTCAGCAGATGCAGTCAGGTAGCTGGGAAGGCCATAGGATGAAGAGCACAGCTCCTGCCCTCACATCCTGCTCCTGCTTCTGCCAGTAGAATAGAAGCTTCCAGGACACTCCCAACCACCTGCGCTGCCTAAGCCGAGGGCAGCAATGGGCTGTCTTGGTCTAGAAATAGAATATTTCTATTTCTATTAAGTACCGAGGTGTTTGTGGGTTTATGCTTAGAAGAGCAGTTCTTATTAGATATTTCCTCTGGGGTGCTTCATTGGGCATCTTAGGCTTTATATATACAGAACAGAGTTTGTTTCTTTAAAATCTATTTTTTTTCATACAGAACTATCTTCCATATAACTCTCTCAGCCAGAAACTTAGGAATTACCCCAAGACTTATAGCATTTATTAACTCATGCCACCTTTTCCTGATAAATATACAGTCCTTCCAACTCCCCACTACTAATACTTTCAGTGTAAAATTTTAATTTATATAGCTCCATAAACAACGACAGGGTCTCATATATAACTCATATAGTGTCGTATGTAATTTCGATACCAGGACATTATCATTCCTGCTTATACTCACCTGCGAAAGCTTCCGGAAACAAAAATCTGATCACATAGCACAATAAACCTTGAAAATGCTCTTATTCATCATCTTTTCATATTTTATGCCTAATAATAAAGCATCCCACACAATAATAATCTATAACATTTTTCAAAGAAATATGGAAAAAGGAATTGCTTATGCCATGCTCACCTGTTTTCAAAAATTTATTTCTCCATGTTAAAATATACCTTTCTAAATAGCTCCCTACTGTCTGAATTTACAATGTTGATAAATTTTACGGAATGATTCTGAATTGCCCAGGACATGTGTTAGTACCTTGTTAATTTTCCTAGTTTGCACTAGATATCCACTTTTGCCCATTTTCTAAGACCAGAAACAGTTTAGGAGAAGAACTAGGAAAACGCTTGAGGAAGATCATCCCGCAGCTCTGTTAGACCTGTTATTTTTACTGTCAGTGGTGACTGCCAAATCATCAACAGCAATGCCCAGACCTCTAAGTAGCACTAAGCTTCTTCTTACACTGAAGGTGGTGAGAAGGAAAGGAATTCCTTTCAATGCCTCCAGCTCTTCTCTTTAGTTTTCCTAAGACAATCTACTGCGTTGGCACAGGTAGATATAGGATAGTGTTACGTATAGGATAGTGTTACATATAGGATAGTGTGGCTGACTGATCTAAGTACAAAGTACTTCTCCCAGCATCGTAACATGAAAGTTTTAAGTAAATTACAAATTCTTGCAAAAAATAACTCCCTGGATTTTGATCTTTCCCCTTTAACCGGAGAATTCTTCCCAGCGACCCCTTTTCTGAGTCCTTATGCTCCCATATTTCCTTTTCTCAGTTAAGAACCCTTCCTTCTAACCATAGGACAAAAACACCTTTGCCCTTTGTGTTCACACTTCCCAGACTCCACAGACACAGTCAGTATCTGTGGGCAGCAACAAGAGGGCGTTCTGAAGACCTTCACTGAGGGAAATGGGGAGTGGCGCCAAATGGACACCTGAGTCAAGGCACCTGGGATCTTTGCTGCAGTCAGAGACTGGATCCTCCAGCTTGTATTTGCTTTTCCATGTCTTACTCTATGAGATGCAAGTTCATAGAGTTCTTTGGCTGCTGCGCCCATTAGATTAAACATGACCGTCCTTCAGGGAACAGCTAATTAGTACTAATGTTATTGGTACCAAGCACATTTCCTTTTCTTCAGAAATAATTAGCTCTCCCCCTTTACTGCATGCTTGAACGCTGGGATTCTTTTCTAGTCTTGGTCTAGTACAAGCAATATAAAGTAGAAATTCATTACCTATAATGCCTTTCCTTTTTAGAAATACCCAGCATTGAACATTTTAGGGAAAAAATCAATTAAATTCTTCAGTTATCCTCAATCTTGATCATATAGAATTAGGGGATGAAAGCAAAACAACAGACGAAAGGCCCATACAATTCTCTGACACATTTAGTTTGGCCCTACACTGTCTAGGCTTTTCTGCCTAGCTAATAAACTTTCATTTCCCATTAATCCATTTCTAATTCTCACCACAATGTTTTCCTGGGGTGCTTGTGACTTTAGCATTTGCCCTGATATAATTGTGAAATTATAATCCTAACCTTATCTATAAACTAGGTCATGAATTCAAGACCAGTCTAAACTCCACAGTGAGGAGAGCTTGTCTCAAAATAAAAGCATGTTAGACCTTGTAAGGATTTCAGATAGATAGTCCAGGTGCCATGCATGAAGAATGTACAAAAAGATTTCGTAAAAATACAAGAAAACACCACTGAGCACTAAGAAAAGTTACGTAACAAACAGGAAACTAATCAAGCAGGAAGAAAAAATAAACTCTTCAAACTGCAATTAAATGTTGGTGCAACAAATTAAGCAGAGCCAAGTAGCCATGAAAATGTAGCTGCTAGGATCCTCAGCTCCATCTCTCAGCCCCCAAATCCTATCTTTATCTCTCAACTCCTGAAAATAAGTGCATGACCTATGACACAAGACCATGAAAATAACCCGAGTAAGCAAGAAACACATTTAAAAGTGAAAAATTAAAATAATTGAAAACTGTTTCTTCAACACTGTTGAGTCGTAGGAGGATGTTATTTGTTTTTTATTTGGCTTGGCTTGGCTTGGTTTGGTTTTGACACAGTACCGCACAGAACAAAGTTAGGATGAACAAGGACATATGCTTTGCTTTTTAATAGTGCAGATGGTTTGCTGTCTTATTGTTTTGGTTTGTGTCTAATTGTCCCCCAAAGCCTCATTCAGTCATGGGGTGGGCTTCTAGAGTTTGTGATTAACTCACGCTCCTCTAGGATTGTGGGTATGAGTATTACACCCAGCCAGGGGGCAGGGAGCCTGAATGTACCTTAGGGGAGACAGGCTTGCTCTCTGTAGCCTTTGTTGCTGCTACTCCTTCCTTTTGCTCTCTGCTCTTTGCCACTGCCATGATGAACTGAAACCTCCATTAAGTATGCACTAAATAAGCCTTTCTTTCCTTCATTTTGTGTGTCAGGTATTTGTCTCAGCAATGAAAGAAGAGTAACCGAGACACTATAATATGCTGTCCTCCTACATGCTGGCCACCAACCGACTTCACAGAGAATCTAATATGATGTGTGCATTTGTCTTCGTGATATCTGGGATTAAGTGCTCATGGTCAAACACACTGACCAAATAGCCCAAGGAGTTCTTCACGTCACCATCCAATATCGTGGAGGTTGGAGGAGGGAGGAGAATAGGGAAATTTTACAGCTTATAAAACAAAAGGGAAAACAGCTGCAAAAGATGGGATCCAAATAGACAAATTTGTCTGAGGAGGAAAACAGATGTTGCTCTAATTTATTTCCTATTTCTTCCTGTCACTGATGTAACTCTCTGCACTCAGACATTAATTCCAGATGGTTTAGCCAAACAAGACCTGGGGCCAGAGAGCTTGTTTCAACAAATTTGGAAAAAGGCTGTTATTTTTTACTCCTATATTTTAGCACTCCTTTTGCATGACTTTTGATTTATTTGTTTATTTTTAATATATGGTATATCTCCCAAAACTTTTATATCTAGACCAATTCCAGTATGAAATCATATTGAGGGATTATCAAAATGAACTCCAGTGCATACTCACTGTCTTTGGCAATGTTCAGAGAGAAATGAGGAGAGCCGCAGTGTGCACTGCATATTACCTGATCTAGTATTTTAGGAGATTGGCCATGGGGTGGCTTATCAGACAAAAGCCTGCTTGAATATGAATGTAATGGCCATCTCACATGTGTAGACATTTGCAAAACACAGAAAACACAAAATGAAGACAGAGAAGTAAATAAAAGTAACATATTTCCAGAAAATTAACAGAACAAAACATGAAATCTTAGAAATAATCTATGAAGTATATATTTGACCAAATCCAACAAGCAAAATGGAAATAATCAAATAAAATCAGAGAAGAATGGTGAGCTCAGAGAAGAAGGACAATGGCTTCTCAGGGTCAGGAGAAGGGAAGCGTGGAGCAACGTGGTCCGCAGAGCACTGAGCACAGCCATGCAGCTAGGCGCCCTGCACTCTTCACTGAATTGAAACGTAGTAAACATTTCTCAAAGCACATCGACATTTCAAGGCATATGTCTTAATCATATACAGCTTTACACATCATAAATACTCATAAACTAAAATCTGCAACAAAGTCTATATGTGCACGACAGCACAAATATAAAATGAAAATAAGTAATGAACAGATAGGTAAGAACAAACTAGAAAATGTGGACTAAAGCACAAGGACCCAAGTTCAATTCCCAGTACTTCAGGCCATGATACATGCCTGTAATCCCAGCACCAAGGGAGGCTGAGACAGGAGGATCACTATGAGTCTGAAATGCCTAGTATATCCTGTATGAAATAAACATATTTTAACAATTTTTTTTAAATTTGGATTAAGTGGATTCATTACAGCAAAATAGATGCAAAAGTTGGCTGAAGAAGAAAAAATTAAACATACTAACAATAGCTAAAATGTATTGAAATACTAGTCCAGGGCATCCTTATAAAAGCCTGGTTCTTTATTATGTTGCTTATGAGTTCTGAACTGCACTCGAATTACCACTCCCCAGGCTAAAAATTAGCTTGATCTGGGGAAAGGAATTTCAACCTGCTTCAGTGAAGCATAAGAACTCCATTTTAAGACAGTGTTATATCTAAACAATTGCAAATTAATTCAAAATATTTCTAAACTGAGAAAATAATCAACAAAAAGTAAACGTGAAATCCTTTCTCCAGTAGAAACTGGATATTTTGCATTCTAGCAATGGAATGCTTGTTTAACAGTCACTGACTTGAGAATACCAAAAGGAGGGCCGGTCAGATAGCTCAGCACATAAAGTACTTGCTTAGATGGAGCACGGGGCCCAGGGTTCGATACCCCACATGCCATGCTGGCTCTGCCTCCAGGGCACACTGAGATGGCGATTGAGACTGGGTGTGGTGGCATGGGCCCATAATTTGAGCATTTTAGAGGCTGAAAACAGCAAGGATCACTGTGTCTGATCTGTGTAGTGAGACCCTATAGATCCTGTATTAAATACATTTTTTAAAAAAAGAATACCAAAAGGAGATTTAATTTCAATATCTTTAGCAGTAAAATGGCAATAATAGTAGCATTTGCCATGACATAGTGTTCAAAAAGTAAAATCACTACTAGAAGTCTATAAATAGTTGTCACTTTTATTGAAGTTATGAGTCATGAAGTGGATAGTTAATATTTACTTACTAAAATTTGATCCAGGACACAAACACAGGTAATGCCAAGCTGATTTAATGGCACTAGCATGATTATGAAAAAATCGGGGCTGGTGAGACGGCTCAGCAGTTTGAAGTGCCTGCTTAGGCAAGCTTAGGCAACCGCAGGGACCACAGTTCAATCCCTGGCACAACACGCTGCACCAGCTCCACTCCCAGGACATGCTGAGCTGGATATATATATATATATCTCAGATAAAATAAAACATACAAATATATGGGCAAGAACTCTACAATAAATCCATACACAAAAAAATAATAGTTCATGCTTAGAGGCTTCTGAGTGCAACTTTAGAAAGTGTATCAGTGATGTTCCCAACCTTAATAGACCATAAAAAAATATAATAATACAAGGCTGGAGAGATGGTTCAGCGGCCTGAGAGACTGCCTGGCAAGCACAAAGACCTGGACTCAATGTCCGATACTACTCCCTGCTGCGCTGACGCAAACCTGGCATGGTGGTACATGTGTCCGATCCCAGCGCTGGGCAGGCTGAGACAAGATCACCACAAGTCCAAGATGCATAGGGAGACCCTGTACTAGGTAGGCAGATAAATAAATGAGTAAAATATTTTACAAAATTAAAAGAAAAATAAAGCAATTTAAACATCTCCACAGAAAGTAAAGCCTTTGCTTAGAACAAAGCAAAAAAGTAAAATTACTTAATTCAGCCAAGGCTACAATTTAAAGTGCAGTAAGAGCTATACCTCATGGAGCATATGTACATAAAGCCCTTTACGGTCTAGTTGGCATGAAAATCGGCTACGCTAGTATGGTTTTCCAGAATCTTATCACTATAATAAGCACAATAAAATAAATAAAGTTGCAGTGATTATTAAAGAGGAGTTTATCTAGATAAAAATAATCAGAGAAATGAATAGAAAAACCATCAGTATCAATAAAGACTTTTAACATGATTGGTGAAATCAGGATAATCAATTAAAATCTATTTTTCTAAGCAAAAATAACCAAGTACAAAACAATAAAAATACAAGTGGGCTTTACTAATAGCAACACAATTCAGAATACTAGTAAAACTTAAAAGCACCTAAAATAAAAACACTAATAATATTAAAACTTGTGTAAAAGATGGAATCAAAGATCACTGCAGAGGTTCTGTGATAAGGGACAGTAATAATTAATTTTATTGAGCTACAAATCTAATTTGTAGCTTTATTCCAATTCAGGCCGGCAAGATGGTTCTGTGGTCTACAGTGCCTGCTTAGGAAAACCTAGGCAACTGCAGGGACTGTGATTCCATGTTCCATCACTGACACCACATGCTATACCAGCCTCACCCCCAGGGAAGGCTCAGCTGCCAATAATAATAATAATAAACCTTCATTCCCATTTAATTCTACTTGGCTTTCAAAGGAATTGAAGAACAAAGCCTAACATTGCTACAAAGCCACCGTAATCCATGTCTATACATTTTGAAAACAAACAACAACAAAAAGCAGAGCAAAAAGGGACAAAATTTTAAACAAAGTTAGAAACACTCATATAAAAACAGCATAATATAGGTGAAGGAATAAATTTTTTTATTCAACACAATTAAATATAAAACTTTTAGGCTGGGGAGATGGCTCAGTAGGATAAGCACTTGCCTGGCAAGTGCAAGGGTTTGAGTTCAATCCCCAGTTCCACAAAAAAATAAAATAAAATAAAACTTTTGGGTTGCATAGATAGCTCAGCAGTCTAAGCACCTGCCTGGCAAGTACAAGATCTCTAGTTTGATTCCCACTAAAGCACACCATTCCAGCCCCAGAACTAGCCGTGGTGGCATGCACCTACAGTCCCAGCACTGGGGAGGCTGAGACAGGAGGATCACTATGAGTCTAAGCTGCATAGCAAGAGCCTATACCAAGTAAATAAATAAACATAAAGCTTTAAATAACCCTGAAAATATATGGGTAAGTTAAATTGTGGCATCACAAAGACTCTATTTCATACAATATCAGTAAACTCGACTTTATTTGCAGAAAATAAATCTTCATGCATACTTTTGATCCCATTTGCAATAGTCAACTTGAGGTGGGGGAGTTACAGTAGACCCCTGGGCATGGTAAGGAAAGTGAGTGAGTGGCTGAGGCAGAAGGAACGAAAGTTCCATCTCAGCCAGGACCACTTGGTAAAATCCTATCTCAATACAAGGAGTAAGCATAAAGAGCGCCAGGGGAGTGGTGACTTAGCTCAGGGGGAAAGCCCTGGGTTTACTTCCTAGGATAAAAGAAAGAGAGGAAGGAAGGAAGGAAGGAAGGAAGGAAGGAAGGAAGGAAGGAAGGAAGGAAGGAAGGAAGGAGAGAGGGAGAGAGAGAGAGAGAAAGAAAGAAAGAAAGAAAGAAAGAAAGAAAGAAAGAAAGAAAGAAAGAAAGAGAAAAGCTAAGAAAAAAACCTTGTAAATCCACAAAAGTACAAATCACAAGATGAATTTCTACTCCATAAAAAAATGACTACACCAGCACAGCATGCTTGCTGTGAAAAGGACAAGGGACTTCTGCTTTCTTAGACTCTATAGAAGGTTATAGACATGAGCAAAACATATCATACACATTGAAACCGCTCCCTCATAACTATGAAATTAAAGGTACAAGCAGTGATAGAGGGAATAAAATAATGCTATGCACATAGACAAAAAGAAAATTCAGGAAAAGAACTAAAAGGCACAAAAGGAAAGAAAGACAAGGTCATACAAAAAACAACCAGAAAGTCTTTATATTTTGCTTTTGACCTGTTTATCTATGAATATGTGTTGCACATAAATATTATATCCATGACACTGTTCTATAGTAGTATTCATGCTTGCAGAAATATGTGTGCTATTATTACTTAAAATTAAAATGTATGAGTGAGGAAATACCTTGAAGGCCGTATAAATCTGAGAAGTCAATAACCCTACTATGAAACAGGCTAAAAAACCAATTTAAAAAATGCTTTGAATAAAAACCTGAGAGTTGCAGAAGCAAAATGAAAAATATATTTCCTGGATTCACTCACTTTCTGCCAAGACTTCTATGAACCTGTATGCATGTGGGGCATTGATCGCAGCCTAACTGAGGATGTTTATTTAATAAAAGAAAATTACAGAGGCTTTTGACAGTAGAGACCAGAAATCTGGCCCAAGACCTTTCCCTGCTTTGTGGCATTGGGAGGCTGGATGCATGGGTGTGGGAGGGGCCATTTCCAACCGTGAGTGAGTCATTATTCCCCCCTGGTACTTGCAAGTATTGGTGCAAAGCAGGGAGAACACTGAGCACTGGCTTCAAAACAGGAAAAAGTGAATTTGCCATGATATTTCAAGCCTGAGGAGGCAAATTTTTCCCAGTTTTTTGGTCAAAAACCAGAAGACTTATTTTTCTACAAGTCAGAGATGTACTTTTTCTATACTTTGGCAACATCCCTGGGCATAGTCACACACGCCTGTAATCCCAGAACTTGGAGGCTGAAAACAGGAGGATCACTACTATCCCAATCTGTGTGGTGAGGCCCTATAGTCCCTGTAGTAAATACATTTTTTTTAAAAAAAGCCCTGACTCACCATCAGTATATTATAATTATTATTGTTATTATTATTATAATTATTTGGCAGCAGTAGTACTGTTATTATTATTATTGGGGAATTACTAGGAATTCAATCCAAGGCCTTCACACTGAGCCCTTTTGTTTTTGCTTTTGAGACAATATCTTACTCAGACATGAAGAGGCTCGCATTGGGCTTCAATTCACAGTCTTCTTGCCTGAGCCTCACAGAGTGTTGGGATATCAGGCATGGACCACCACACCCTGGCAAAGAGAACAGAGGAACTCTCCCTGGAGGGAGATAATGTTATCTATTTTACCCACACTGTTACACAGGCAAGAAACATTCACTAGAAACACAAGGCAGCACGAAAATGGACTCATTCCAAGGAAAGCTTAAACAAGAGAAGCAACTCCATATTATTCAGCTACTGCAGTATCAGAATTATGAAAGAGATATAGGTGCATTTATGTGCATAGGTAAATGCATGTGTTTTATACATAGATGGCATTTTAAATGGAGAAAATATAAAATGTCAACAAATAAATGAGTTAATTTTAAGAACTAAGCGAGTACTATGTTCTTAAAGTGGAATCTGTAAAATTAATTGTATTGGTTGTTGAAAATGTATTCCAATAGGCAGTAACAGTATATAAGATGTAATGCAAGAGAAGATTAGATAAAAGCAAATCAATAAAAAACACTTAAATCATACAGACATATAAAGAATGAAAGGCACAGAGAAAAAGACGAGGGAGGCAAAATAGAAATGTAAGTTATTTGTAGATGGAATTGCAGGGGAAAGGAATGAAAAGCGTAGAATCTATGTGGGCATTGATGAGAACAGAACTTTCATAGCTCCTGTAAGACATCAACTTGTACATAAAAGAAAGTAATAAACACAAGCAGTGTAGATACAAACGAGTCTGATCCATAAGATCAGACTCAAAATGTTTCACATGAAGTCAATAAAAAAATTAGGAATAACTAAGAAAACAGGTGCATTATATAAAAGAAAGCACAATAACACTGCAAACAATATTTTAAGGTGGTAGAAAAAAATCTAGGTGGATTCTGATAAAACAGATGTAGCACTAGAATATACCAAAATAGTTTCAAATTAAAAAGAAACATATAAATCTTAAGAAGACAGAACTATTAACATAAAATTAGTGAAGATGAAATACTAAATACTAACAAATACAAGTATTCAAATACAAATATTGCCTTATACTCACTAGATTTGCAAAAATGATAAGATTAGGTAACAGCAAATTTTTGAAGACATAAATATACCAAATTTCCTCTAATGCTTGAATAGGTATAGGAATGTGTAGGAAAATTTGGGGAAATGCCTGGCAGGACTGCATTTAAAATAGCAAATGTTGGGGCCCGGCGGGATGGCTCAGTGGTCTAAAGCCCTGCTTGGGAAAGCTTAGGCGGCTGCAGGGACCACGGTTCGATCCCCGGCACCACATGCTGTGCCAGTCTTGTCCTTGGGGCGGGCTGAGCCAGCCATAAAAATGAGTGAATAAACAAACAAAGGTTCTGAAACAAGAAAAAAAGAATAAAAAAAATAAAAAATTCTTAAAAAAATAGAAAATGTTTCTTTATTAGTTCCACATTCATGCTAGGTATACACTGCAGAAATTCTTACAAAGGCCCACAGGGAGCAGGTACAAATATGTTCACTGTAGTACTAGCTTGGCTGGAAATGGGAACAGAAACCCATAGTTATGACCTAAAGCATGTCATGTAATCTAGAAGTGACAGCACAAAATACCGGCTCAGGTGACCTAGCTCCTGCTTGGTCCCAGCTATTCAGAAGGCTAAAACACAAGGATCACATGAGTTCAGGAGGCAAGGCCAGTTTGGGCAATATAATGACCCCAATATAAAATAAAAGGTGCCATATGTGATGGGTAGGTATTGAAAACAAGATGTTGTCAAGGCAGGAAACACTGTGTCTATGTAAGCAAAACATATTTTTAGAAAAACATTACATGCAAAATACGTTAGATTGTCAAGAAACTGTGAAGGGTGACATGAGTGGAAAAACAGAAAAGGCGCATGCATATTTTCAATTTCAATGATGGAGACATTCCACAACATTGAAAATGTGAAACAATAATCAGAACTCCTTGTCACTGTGAGGCCCAAAGCATAAAGAAAGTGACAGGACTGGGGAAAGAAAAAGGAAGGTGCAAGGAGAGAGGAAAGGGAAGAAAACAAGAGGAAAGAGAGGACTAAAGGACGAGCAGGGACGGCGGAAAGGGAAGCCGAATGCTCAGTTTGAAAATGTATCAGTAATAGAGCTATGAAACGCATTTATTTTATTAATTGTCTTCATTGATATTTCCCAATTTTTCCAAAATGTATTAGCTTCATAAAAATGAAAAACTAACTTAAGTGAACACGCTTGAATCAGTAAATACTGTTTTTATGGAGGCTCTAACGCGTATCCATTTACATAATTTATTCAAAATTATTGAGGTTGGAGAGATAGCTCGGTGGTCTAAGCGACTGCATGGCAAGTGCAAAGACCCGTGTTCAATCCCCAGTACCACATGCTGTGCCAACCACAGACACAGTGCTGGGCCCTGAAACCAGGCTTGGTGGTGCAAGCCTGTAACCCTGGCACTGGGGAGGCATCGACAGGAGGATCACTGCAAGTCCAAACTGCATAGAGAGACCCTGAAATAGATAGATGGATAGATGATAGATAGATAGATAGATAGATAGATAGATAGATAGATAGATTAGTTGATTAATTAATTTTTTTCCATTAAGACATATTCAGCTAACTCAGCACTAGCCCTCACAAGTTGTCATTAGATAATGGAAAACTATTCAACTTTGGAGAAAGAATTTCCCCAAAGAGTCATCAAGATCAAACAAAAAGTTAATGTAATGATTTTTCTGCCCCTTTTTCTGAACATAGATTCAAAAGCCCCTTTAAAATACAACTTTAATCTCGCCAACAGTCAGAAAAACAAAAGCTAGACAATCAGTACTTTACTTTTCATCCATTCCATTGACGGAAAGTTGTAATCTGTAAAACCATTTGGTGGTAAAGAGACATGAGTCGGGCAGTCAGGGTGGCACCGCTAGGACAACTTACCACCGCATAAGCCATGTCCCACAGTGCCACTTGCAGACCTTAACCTAGCAAGTGTGTGCACAGGAACAGGGGTACAACCCACTGCACTATTTGACAGAATACAGAGCTGAAAATAACCCCATGTTCCTCAGTAGGAGGGTGGATAAACACAATCTTACTTGGTTTAAAAGAATGCCAAGTGTCTGTAGGAAGGAGCTAAAACCTCAAAAGCTACTTGTTCAGTGAGGGGGCAAAGATTCCATGCCACTTGTATGGTAGGCCAGTCGTGGAGAGTTTTAAATACTCACCTAACTCAATGCCATAACTTACCTAAGGATATTTTCATAACTAAACACATAGAAAGTGCAGTCTGTCCTTGAGAAGAAAAACGTGTGGCTGGAAATGTGAGTTATATAAGAAGTTCTGGCTGCATCAGCAGTGTTTCATTTTGAGGAGGATTAAAAAAAAATTAGTGGAGAAAATGACAAAATGATACTAGCTGTCTGGAAAGATGGCATGAAGAGTGATGGCAAAATGGTTTTTAATTTTTTAAAATCCTCGCATAAAAACAGATGGAGGAACTAAATAGCAAAACCAAAAAACAGTGGAAACCACCTATAGCAAATACAGACAGCAAGGTGTCTCCACGAACCCTGTAACTTATATAAGAGGGTAAACTGCCAACAGTGATCCCCATTGTATTATAATCATGACACCAACAAATTTTAACAGTGAGGGGGGATATTTGAGTTATAAAAAGAAAATCATAAGAAAATGATTTCTGTACATGATAGCCTAGATTTATGGCTGGGAAAATAGGTGCTGTGACTGTAATAAAAATATGAAGGGGTTTGTATGGTGGCAGGTAAAATTATATTTCTCACATTGGTCTTGATTGACTTATAATTTCAAAAATTGATAATTATCTCTGTTCACGGATAGTTGGAATGCAGGTGGCTATCACATTATTCTTTGTACTTTCCTGTTGCTTTAAAAATGCTCCAAAAATACAATATAATGCGTTCATGGATAAATATAGTGATAGCAAAAACCTAATGAAAATATTTTGCTTAAAGCCTTAATGCTGGCCCAGTAAGATAGCTCAGCAGAATAAACACCTGCTTAGGCAAGCACAAAGACTGGAGTTCAATTTTCTGCACCACATGCCACACAGACCCACCCTCTGGTGCACTGAGTTGGCCACAGAGACCAGGCATTGTAGAAAACACCCCCCATCCCAGCACTGGGGAAGCTGAAAACCAGAGGATCTCTACAACTGTGAGCTAGGTAGTGAGACGCTGTACCAAATACATTTTCTTAAAAAGTCTCATTCTGAGCCGGGCATGGTGGCTCACGCCTGTAATCCCAGCACTTGGGAGGCTGAGACAGGAGGATTGATCTGAGTTCGAGACCATCGTGGGTTACCAAAGTGAGCTCAAGGCCAGCCTGAACTGAACATTGAGACCCTGTCTCAAAAAGACAAAAAAAAAAAAAAAGTCTCATTCTGTAATCCATAAAACCTTCTTATTTATTGCTCTTAAGTCTAGCTTCAGAAGCAAGCTCTAAGCTACTTTGTAGACTACATGATAACATGATCAGGTAAGACACCTAGAATGCTATTACATAGCAAGGTAGCTCATTCAAAATTCTGAAGTGTATAAAATTTTAAGCTTAGGGGTTGGGGAGATATCTCAGTAGAATAAGCGCTTGCCTGGTCAAGTGGAAGGGCCTGAATTCAATCCCCGGCTCTGCAAAATAATAATAAATGGATAAATAATTTTGAGCTAAACTATCAGTATTTTTTTATTCACAGATAAATGATAAATAGAAAAATGAGACCATGCAAGAGATTTTTTATTCATGGCTTTTATAATAAAAGTGATAGATTTTATGATTATCTAAATCATGAATCCATGTCCTAGTAATGAGAAAATTTATGCTAAACATGTTCATTGTGTTTTATAGTTTAAATATTAATTTCTTATGTTATTATATTCAGTCTTCTAAACACCACTCTAAATTATTTCAGATGCATTTAATACTAATTTTTTCATTGTGTAACCTGGGAGGAAAATTAATTTGCCTGAGATTACATAATAACAGCATGGAAAATAAAATTCCAACTTCAGTATTATGTTTCCCTGTCTAGTGTTCGTATTATTCATCTGGAAGCCTTGATTTTTTTATCATTTGAAACTTAGTCCAAAGTATCTAATTATTATACTTATGGATTAACCTCATTAGCTTAATTCACTGTGTTAATTAAAACAGTAGAAAGATATGAAATGACATTGAATTCTACTTGAAAACCACAGAAGCCTTCAGCGTTCAGACTCATCAAAGAGTTCTAGGCTAAAGGAATAACAGAAACAAAGAACTTGGGTGTCTTTTATCAATTCTCACATTACTCCTAGCCTGAAATAATTTCAGATGCTGATTTGCTTAGAAGCTCTAGGACTGCAGATTAGCTGGGATTAGGATATTAATAACAACATGGTATAGATAAATGCAAATTCTACTTGGCTAATGATAAGATGTTTATATGTTCTAGATTTTAGTACTTTGTTATACAATCTCTTGGTATATACTATTGATCTACTGTCTCAAAACATGTAAATATCCTTTAATATATAAATAGCCTTAAACAGACAGCAAGCCTGTTAACCTAGGCTATTACAGATACCCATATTTAAGTGTTTATTCCAAGAATTCCATGAAACCAAAGGCAAGGACATGATCATAAATTATGATGTTATGTGAGCTCTCTTAATTTTGGTTGCTGTTTTCATTTTTTTAAAATAATTAGTCACCTATGCATCATTTCTTGAGGGACCATGAAGCTTATTTCTGTACTATTTTTCTAGTGACTTACAAATATCACTGCAGGGGCCAGCAAGATAGCTCAGTAGCTTAAAGCATCTGCTCAGTCAAGCTTAGGCAAGCTCAAGGACCAGTGCTTTGATCTCTGGCACCACTGGCTGCACCAGCCCTGCCCCCACTGCAGGCTGAGTTGGCCACACACACACACACACACACACACACACACACACACACACACACAAAAGTTGCATATCTATTTGCCTTTCATAACAAACTCAAGAAGACAATTTAAAAACACTGACCTGCCCATAGTCAAACATTGAAAAAGGAATTGTACATGCAAGTATAGGTATGAATAGCGGTTCTTTGGCCTCAGTGAACTAAAAATCTAAAAGGAAAACACAGAAAATCAAATAACCATAATGTAAGTGCATTTTTACCTGTGATTAAAGATGCAATCTTTCCTCTTTGTCTAGCCTACAGCAATGAAAGGACTCAAACTCTTGAAGGACTGCTTGATTCTATGCAGCAGTGGTGGAAATCAGAGGAGATGGGTGGGAGATTTAAAGTTTAGTACAGATTTCTAAGAGACTACTGGATTTCATGTTAGCACCTACAAGCAATTTCAAACCAGCATGGCATAAGCAGAGCCTGGGAAGCAGAGACAACACAGAGCTGGGCAGCGGGCACGTCATCACAGATAGGAGGGATAAGTTCTAGCATTCTATTTGCACAGTGGAGTATGTGTAATTTTTTTTTTTTTTACTTAAGAATAAAAATAGTACAAAGACAAAAGCAGAGTAGCAAGCACCATTATAAATAGTACAGAATTTCAAAACAAGAGTAAAAATTTAACAATGAGACTGGCCAAATACCTCAACAGATTAAAGTGCCTACAAGCAGGCACAGGGGCCAGGGTTTCAATCCCCAGGCCTGCTGTGCCAGCTCCTCCACCGGGCACACTGAGATGGCAATTGAGAAATTGAGATTGCACGTGGTGGTGCGTGCCTGTAATCCCTGCTCTTGGAAGGATGTAAACAGGTGGATCACTATGAGTCTGATCTAGTAATGAGCCCCTGAACACCCTGTAGACCCTTCTCTAAAATCCAAAAAAGAAGAGGTAAAATCAAAATTTAACAATAGCTATTATATTACATATTTTCAATGTCAAAACTGTTGTTCAGATTAGTAGATATAGGTATGCAAAATTGGTCAAATACTGAAACATTCATGCTCACTTTCAATAAACTTTAATTTTTTTCCTTAACCTTTTTTACTTTATATTTTTTAAAATTTATTTTAAAGAGAGAATACTGATTGATAAGACATTAGAAATGGGATCACATCTTTTTCATCCATTCCTCACTCAGGTGATGGGCATTTTTGTTGTTTCCAAGATTTGGCTATTACAAATTGTGCTGCTATAAACATGGTTGCATATATATATATATATATGATATTATTTTATATATATTATATATTATATATAATATATATAAGATATTATATATATTATATATATTATATATACTATATATATAATATATATAACATATATATATATTACTGTAGTATGATGTTTTCATTTCTTCTGGAAAAATACCAAGGAGGGGAATAGCTGGGTTGACCTGACTTTCAATCCTAGTTTCTTGAGGTGTCTCTGGACTTATTTCCATAGTGGTTGTACTGGTCTATAATCCCATCAACACAGAATGAAATACTAAATATTTCACCACCAAAAAATAATAATTTTAAGTTGATGAATATAGAGTTCCCTGATTTGATTGCTACATAATATATACGGCTATGAAAATTGATGCACTACCTCTGAAATTTATAGTAATTATGGGTTACATCAAAAAATAAAGCATAATAAATAGATAGATAGATAGATAGATAGATAGATAGATAGATAGATAGATCCAGCATTGCCTCTTGGCAGCTAAATGTACTTGTTGTTTATCAACACGTTTCATATCAGTTCCATTGTATAAAATGACTCATATAGAGCACTTAGATTGTAAGTCCAGTATGGACATCCTTTTATGTAAAATGGTTGGGATAAAAAGTGGTACAGATTTTGAAGATTTTTAGATTTTGGAATATTTCCATAGACTTTACTACTTGTATCTCCCTGATTCAGAAAAAAAAAATCTGAAATGCTCAAATCATAAAACTTTTTGAGTCATCTGGGTGATAAAAAAATATTTCATATATCAGAGCATTTTTAATTTAGGATTTTCTAATTAGATACACTCAACCTATAACAACCTATAACAACCTGTAATAAAAATTTATGTATAAATTTAGCAAAAGGAAAGTAATTTCAAGAGATATGATGTTATTTAGAGGAAATCAGATGAACAAATCTTGGTAAACACAGAAATAAAACAAATGCAAACAATGTAAAAATTCATGATCAGATCCTCCGAAAGGTTCTTGCACTAGGGAGAAAATACAGTATTTATACATGTGGGTCCTATTTATTTCACTTATGAGTAAAGCCTCTAGTTGCATCCACTTACCTTGATGGTTTCAAATCTGTCTATCTTTATAGCTGAGTATACTCCATTGTATAGAAATACTACATCTTTTTCATCCATTCCTCAAATGTTAGACATTTTGTTTGTTTCCAAGATTTGGCTATAACAAATTGTACTACTACAAACATGGGTACACATATATCATTAAATCATTATTTTGGAAAAATACCCAGGAGAACACATGAATTGAATGGAATTTGTAATCCTGGGTTTTGAGGAGTCTCCACACTGATTTCCATAATGGTTGTACCAGTCTACATTCCCGCCAGGAGTGGGGAAGGATTCCTTTTTCCCCACAGCCTCTCCAGCATTTGATATTAGTTGATTTATTTATGATAACCATTCTTTCTGGTATGAGAAAGTATCTCAATGTTGTTTTAATTTGCATTTCTTGAATGGCTCGTGCTGTGGAACATTTTTTCATGTATTTATTTGTGATTTGTATTTCTTCCTCTGAAAAGTGTGTACTTATCTCAGATGCCCAAATTTGGATTGGGACTTCAAATTTTGGGGACAAGTTTTGTTTGTTTGTTTGTATGTTTTAGTTCTTTATATAATTTAGATAGAATTCCTTTGTCTGAGTGATTGTTATTTACAATTTTTTCCCAATTTGTGGGTTGTCTTTTTATCATGTTGGTGATTTCTTTTGACATACCGAAACTTCTCCATAAGATGAGATCCCAGTTGGTGATTCTTTATAGTAATTCCTACGTAGTTTGGCTTTTGTTCATGAACTGTCTTCCTACCCCGTCTTCAAGATTTCTACCTACTTTCTCTTCCATTAGATTTACTGTTTCTATTTTAATGTTTAGATTTTTTTGGGGGGGGAGGAAAGGATCTACAGGGTGTTCAGGGTCTTACTACTAGATCAAACTCATAGTGATCGACCTGTTCATAGTCTCCCAAGAGCTGTGATTACAGGCATGTGCCACCACACCCAGTCTCAATTGCTGTCTCAGCGTGCCCTGGGGGCAGGCCAGCATACAGGCAGCAGTCCCTTCACCTCCCAGGTTACTTTTAGGTGCTTTAATCCATTGAGCTATTTGGCTGACCCTAATGTTTAGATCTTTAATCCATTTAGACTTTAGTTTAGAGCACAACGATAGCCTTCGGTACAGTTTTAGTTTTCAGCATATGGAGAGCCAGCTTTTCCAGCACCATTTGTTAAAGAGGCTATCTTTCTTCCAGTGAACATGTTTAGCCTCTTGGTATTGTCTTCCTAGTGTATGACCCAAAAGAATAAATAAAACCTGAAAAGTAAAATAGAAACAGTAAAATGGGGAAAAAAATGAACTTAAGGATTAAATAACAAAAATGAGAGAAAGGAGAAAAGAGAAAAAACTGAAGGAGGGAAAAACATGCAAGCTTGTATACAGGGTGACTGAGAGGATCATACTCATAATTTCCATCATTTTTTAAAAATAGCAGTTAATGTTTAGAATTTTCACCTTGACTAACTCTGTATGCTGCTATCTGTGATCTGAGCAACTATATCGAGGACAGCAATGTGTAATACAAAACCCATGGTTTAATGCCTCTCACATTGTTCTTCCAAATGTGTGCCATTTCTAATGTCTTATCAAGTACTGTATAATCTTTAAAATAAATTAAACAAAAAAACAAGGAAAAAATTAAGATTTCTTGAAAGCAAGTGCCAATATTCAATTATTACCTCAATCTTGAATAACTATATCTGTCAATCTCAACAATTGAAGATAAAAATAGATACCATAACCACAATTATTAATTTCCCTATTCCTGTTTTGAAAATCTGCAACATATGCATTGTTTTATGTTACCCTGTTTCTGTCTTCTTTTTTTTCTATTTGTTTTTGTTTTTGTTTTTACTCTTCAAAATAAAATAAAATAGAATTTAAAAAATAAAGTCAACGCATGTTAAAGCACCTGGTTAGGCAGACATTGAGACCAGGTTGATCTCCAGTCTGCCGTTCCGGCCCTGTCCCCAGGATGTGTTGAGGGGTGGTAACTGAGACTGGGTATGGTAGTGTGTGCCTATAATTCCAGTGGTTGGGAGGCTGAAAAACAGGATGGATCACTAAGAGTCCAAACTGTCTAGTGAGACCCTGTCAACCCTGTAGACCCTATACTAAATACATAAAAAAACAAAAATAATAAAATAAATAAATAAAAAGAAAAGAAAAGCTAATTCTAAGCTGTTAAAAAAGCTGTTGTAAGAAAAAAATGAGTTGAAGTTATATGTTAAAAGCATGATATATAAAACACATAGAGTGGACATAAGTTTGCAGTTTATCACTAAACAAATAATTAAAAAGCAAAATAATATAGCATCCACTCAGGTAAAGAACTAAAACAATATACATGAGAGAATAGTTAAGGCATGTTACATACATGTACAAATCTTAACAGAACAAACAAAATGAGTTATACACTCATTTACCACTGTATAACTAATATACAGTATTAAAAATGTGGAGGAACATAAGTTCATGGAACAAAAAGGTCAAAAAAGAAATGGAACATTATCAATACTCTAGAAATCTTGCAATATTAAGTGTGATCTTTTCTAGTGACAATCCATTCCACTCTCACTGTAGACAATCAATATTCTGGCATGTGAAAATAATGTTCTTGATATCTTTGTTTTTTAAAAAGCTGATGAGCAAAGTTCCAACTATTGGAATTTTGTCTATTTTTTCTCATTATAATAAAGTTTAAATCTTAGGAGTATAAGGAGAGAGGAGGGAATTGGAGGAGAGAAACAGATTAAGAGAAAAAATGGGATATATAAGAAGAGATATTGATGGATTCAGGTTCTCTTGATTTGGGAAATATCCCCGCCCTTGACTGACATTCTGACAAAGAACAGATTGAACCAAGAGAAGAAAAAGTCCCTAAAGCAATGTGCGGATGTCAGTCTCAGGAGAACTCTGAACCAATGTTGGCCAAGCAAAATTGTTAATTGCCTATTATATATTCAGTTTTCTTCTAGGGCTATTATAGTAAAAGTTGTTATATGGTAAAAGAATTCAAAATGGTAGAAAACTATACACGATGGGCTGGAGAGATATCTCAATAATCTAAGCACCTGCTTGGCAAGTACAAGAACCCAAGGTTGATCTTCAGTACCATAGGCCAGTCCGGTCCTGAAACCTCACATGCACCATGCCTCCCAGAAACCAGATGTGGTGGAGCACATCTGTAATCCCAGGGCTAGAGAGGCTGAGACAGGAGGATCACTATGAGTCTGAGATACAAAGTGAAACTCTGTATCAAAAACAAACAAATGAACAAACAGATGGTAGATTTTAAAACCAGATGTCTTAATCAAAAATCAAAATCTTGTTTCTTGAATTTTTTATGGCAATGATATCTAATGCTGTCTTTTCCATTTTCTCTCTGTTGTACATGTCACTTAATACCTTTGTCTTAGTCTACCTCATCTCTGAAACTATTTAGGGCTGTGTTAACTTTCTCCAACAAAATCAGAGTGGGTATCTACCAACTGGCATTGCAATCTGTGTGAAACAATGATGTAATTTCCACTGAATGATCTCTTGCTTTGATCCATGTGCTGCACTGAGCTCCTACAGTTGTAAAAAAAAAATTCTATGATGGGTCCTATTACCATCCTCATTCCACAAAAAGGGAAAATGAAGCTTAAGTATTGGAGGAGAGTCATTATAAGTACTATTATGCTTCTCACATAATCCTGAGCATAAAATCACAGTGCTCTAATGATCTACATGAAATACTCCTAGTTAAGAGAGCTTCTAAATGCAAATATTAGAACATAGAATTTGGCCAACACATGACTTAAAATAAAATTTTCTTTCCTCTGGAGGTTACTCTAGAAGAAATAATACCTGTTAAAATAGTATTAACTTCTTAAATGAGGGTTTTTCAAACTTTATGACAAGGAGGAAGCTGTTTGTAACAAAATCGATTGGATTAAAGAAATAAATTATATGAAGAAATAATATTGAAATCCCATTTTTAACAACTGGCATGTCTTTTGTGTAATTGCATGTCCCAGAAATTTTACAATAATTGAAAAAGAATATGATCATTCCTGTGGCACAGTGTGAATCTAAAACTATCCAAGTCACCTCCCTCTGTCCCCACATCCTCATGTGTTCTCCTTCCCAATGGCCTGGGTCCCTTGACTTGCTTAGGAGCATGGGAAAAGCACATGTGAGGAGGACTTGTTGTCACCCAGTGTTGCTCCCACCACTATGGGCTTCTGGAAAGTCAAAAGCCACAAAGGAAGCATCCGTCACAGAGACTCTGCCAAGCTAACAATCTTTGTGCATTAGGCCAGAGCAAGGTAGAAAAGCCATCAACACAATGCATGCAATTGCAAGAAATGATATTTTGGTTGCTTTAAATCAGTAATAGATTGGGACTGGGGAGATAACTCAGTAGAATAAGTGCTTGCCTGGCAAGTGCAAGGTCCTGAGTTTGATACCTGATACTACCAAAAAGAAAAAAATCAGTAATAGAGAATTTATTATTTACCAGAATTTGGTCATCAATAGAAAATAACCCCTGGAGACCGCGCACTCAGGGCCCCCCTTATATCCCTCTCTTGGACAGGAGCTTTTTTCCCCTCAATAAATATGTTCTGTTAAAAAACAAAAACAAGCTTGAAAATATTGTTTTCAGGACTGATTATGATGGGATATCAGAGGAGTTTCAAATAATTTATTAGACTCTAGAGAGATATTATGTAGTATAAAAATAATGGCAACTGTTTTCTGCAAACATTTGTAAGATAAAATGCACACCTAATCATGTGATAGTGGATTCTTGCAATTCTAGGTAAAGAACTTTTGAAAGAATGTCTAAACTGTCAGCTACATTTTGCTAGCTACGTATGACTGAGCAAGGTAAGAAAAAGAATAGCAAATCAGAGAGTTTCACACTGAATATGTTGTTTCAAGAATCTAGAAAATAACTATAGGGCCAGTGAGATATCTCAGCACACTAAGCACCTATGTAGGCAAGTGTAGTTACTGGAATTTGATCCTTGGCACCACATGCTGTGCCAGCCCCGCTCCTGAGTGAACTGAGGCAGCACCAAAACCCAGCGTGGTGGCACACGCCTGTAATCCCAGTGCTGGGGAGGCAGAAAACAGGCAGATCACTACGAGTCTGAGCTGCGTAGTAAGTCCCTTTACCAAATACACATCATCATCATCATCATCATCATCATCATCATAAATAATAAATAGTAATAAATAATATCAATAATAAAATAAATAAATTAGTTTCTTAGAAACTGTTCCACATACTCTCTCCAGCCAACACAGGATTCTCAAAAGTATGTCTTCAACGTAACTATTAAATGAATAATGTGGCTTTAAGATCCTTTATTAAGAGCTCAAGGACAATCAAAGGAAGTGCTAATAGCCACTGTTGTACAGCGGCTAAGATGCGCGCTTGCTTTATTTCACAGCAACCATACATGGAGACTAAAGCGAAGGAGCTCTGCATTCAAAAGGTGGGGGTAGATGTGGTTGCCATGGCACTGAGTGAACTTCGCGCATATAGAAAGGGACGAAGATATGAAGGCAATTTACAGTTTGCATTAAAAATGACAAAGACAGTTGAAAAGAAAATGAAGCCTCTTGCTTCCGTCACTGGCTAATGGCAGCAGTCTGAACAAGCTACTCAGCTACAAATGCATTTCAGAGAAGAAGGAGGGTGAGAATGGAGATGATTACCAAGGGCGGAGAAGAGCGGAACGAAGGAGGAGAAGGGGTGAAGGGGCGGAGAAGAAGAGAGGACGATGCTTTGCCAGCAAACTCGGGTTCTCAGAAGCAAGGATCAGGAAGCATAGAGAGCACAGTGAGTGACTCTTGGGGACCAGAATGGAGCCCTAATCAAGGAACATTTCCCAATATGGGGAGCATGCATACCTGTGGCTGGCTGGCTTGAACACTTGCTATTGTCGAATAGTTCCTACTCTTTCTCTTCCCTCCTCATTTTGAACAGACATGTCTATTATTGCACCCTCTGATTCATTGTTGCTCCTTAGCTGTGGAGGACTGAGGAAGTGGTTTTCTGTGTCAGGAGTGTTTGGATCAAGAGGCGCTCCATCTGGAACGGCTCCTCCATATCCAGGCCTGACTTGGTCAGTGAGACCATGCACTTCCACACTGATGCTCAGATGGGATGAAGCGTGGCTGCTGGCGAGATGGTGAGTGTGTTCTCTGAGGGGAAAAACATGACTTTCTGGGGCCAGTGGTGGCCTGTTATGGAGGGTGGCCACAGAGGAGCGCAGTGAGTCACAGCTTCCTGTGGCCACACCTTTGTAAGATCCTCCGCTTCTTGGGGTTTGCTTTTTCTAACGGGACACAGCAAACACAGTGCAAGTAGGGGCTCCCAGTTATTTGTAAGTTAGGTCTTAGGCTGTTGAGGCACTCCCACAGCCTTGCGTGCAAGTCTGGTCTAACATCTGGGTGATACAAGGTCACACAGACAGAGCCAGGGGATTGTCGATCCACCTTGGTGCGGCTCTGTGTGTGAGCCTACACGAAGGCAGCAAGAGTAGCACCCAGCCAAAGGCCAGGAACTGCTAGCAGACCTATCTGCGGCCCTCACTAGGTCTCACAGTGCCAAGAAATAGGAAGCAGCCCATTGATGCTGATGGACAGATTCACCCTCTAATATAGACTGGAATTTTTCTCCCAGCTGTGCTTTGGTTTTCAATAATTTATGTATTATAAATATGTATAATGTCAAAAGATAGGGTGCAAATGATGTAAATTTTAAATTGCCTATTTGTTTTAAATTCCATTTGTAGCATATGATGATATAAAATATAAGTTCACTTCCATCATCCTGAATTTCTTGTGTTTTGACCCCTTTGTAGTATTTTTATGTATGTATATATGTACTTATTTATTTAAACTTTTATGAGCAGAATAGATTTATTGGGGTGAAAGAAAGCTCCTGTCCAAGAGAGGGATGAAAAGGGGTTCTCAAGCAGGTTGTCCCCAGGAAGCTGTCTCTTCTAGAGACTTTTAGAGAGGAAACCCATGTGATGAGGTCGGTCTAAGGTGGCAGAGAACCCAGATTGATACCTACTTAGAATATCGATCCCTGATGCCCATCCCTAGGGAAGTATGTCACTATTATTTGTTTACTCTAGTATTATCATTCCTATTTATAGAAACGATTTGCTGCACTCCTCAATCAGCTGTTCTGAAAAATTACTTTCCCCAGTGATTTCTCAATTCACGAGTTTAATTCTCCCCATAATATTGGTTGCAAACTTAACTAAAACAGAATCAAATAAAATTTCCCTATAAGGTCAACATCAAGCTTAACCACTAAATTTCATTCAGTTCTTGTTCAAATCAGTTTGCAACCAGAATCATGGAAAGAAACAAATTCTAAAACAAGGTACCACTGTATGCCTATTTCATCTGCTACCTTCTTACAGATTTCTAAACAGCATACAAATATTCACCTACATGGATCCATGTTAATTACCCTTCTGTGCATTGTCTTTAACTCCTATTTCTTCATCATCTTGTGATATATTGAAGATACTGTTGTAAGCCATTCACCTAGTCTCATTTATTTAATCTTTTTCACAGATTTTTCCAATAGAGTGTGTAATTTTTATGATTTACATTCATCATGCTAGAAAGAAAAGAAACTTAGTGCACATGAATCCATTATTCACCCAGGAATCTTCACTGTCAAGGGTGGCCTGACAGAGAGACCATGAGCCTCATACAAAAGAGCACACAGGTTTATTCTGGCTTTTGTAGATGTGTGAGCAAGGAAGATGGTGCATAAAACCTGAGCAGAAAGTACAGCTATGCCTCTTCTAGTTATCTTTCCTGGAGCTAAGAGATAAGAACATCCTATTACAGTGACATTCAGGTGTCAACAAAACAGTCACAACTTTTTTTGCAATTACAGAGTGATATTCAGTTAACAGAATAACAATTATTTCATATAAGCTGTATCAGAGACAACTGAAGATGAAAAACTACCATGCCCATATATAACTAATTTGTGCTGTGCACCAATAATAGCCTGCTTTACCTTTTCTTTTTTTCAGGACCGGGGATTGAACTCAGGACCTTGCACTTGCCAGGCAGGAACTTGTGCCCCTGAGCTATCTCCCTGGCTCCCTGCTTTAAATTTCCATGCTGATTTACAACCTCCATACTGTACCAGGCAAGGTGAGTGGCTATTAAAAATACCACCTGGATAGGGCTATCTAAAGACACATCTCATAATGTGTTAACTATGCCAAAAAAACAGACACTGTGCAGTTTTAAAACAAATCTTACACAGCCTTACATTTCTTTTTTTTTTTTTTTTTCTTTCAAAAGGAGTGAGTTATGTACAGAGGGGTTTTCCTTTATGGACAAGAAAAAAAATTGCACTAGAACCAACTTATTCATCATCATCCTCTTTTTCATCCTCCTCCACTCTTCATCTTCTTCCTCCTCATCCTCATCTTCCTCACCCTCCTCCTCTTCCTTCTTTTTCTTGCGTTTTTCAGCCTTGATGACTCCCTTTTTTGCTGCATCAGGTTTTCCTTTAGCCCGGTAGGCAGCGATGTCCTTTTCATCCTTTTCCTTCAGCTTCGCAGCCTTCTTCTCCTATGGCTGCTTGTCGTCTGCTGCAGTATTATTCCACATTTCTCCAAGTTTCTTTGCAACATCACCAATGGAGAGGCCAGGATGTCCTTCTTTTATATTTTTTTTTGGGGGGGTACTCAGAACAAAACAAGAAGGAAGCCGAGGGAGGGAGGCTCTTGGGCGCATTGGGATCCTTGAACTTCTTTTTTGTTTCTCCTTTAGGAGGAACATAAATTTTCATTTCTCTTCCATAACGAGCCTTGTCCGCCTTTGCTATGTCTTCAATTTTTCCTTTCTCTTTAGCAGACGCGGTCTTCCACCTCTCTGAGCACTTCTTAGAAAACTCTGAGAAGTTAACGGAAGCATCTGGGTGCTGCTTCTTGTGCTCCTCTTGGCAATTCTGCATAAAGAATGCGTGTGATGACATCGCACCTTACGGTTTCTCAGGATCTCCTTTGCCCGCATTTACTTGTTTTCCTCAGCAAGGCACAGAGTCGCCCAGTGCCCGTCTGGCTCTCACCGGCCCTGGCACTCGTCTCTACAGAGCTCAATGTACTGCAACAACTCTAAATTTGAATTATTTTAAGGAAAATCCCTTGAGACCAGAATGTTAAGAGAAATAAATCAGACATATAATCTTGAATATTGCACTTTCTTTTATATGAAAATGTCAACATGTAATAATGAGCAAAATTAAAGCTAGATAATGAGAAGTGGAGAGATAAGTCTTTTGCAAAAGAAAAGAGGACCAGAAGTGGGAGGGACCTGGAAAGGGAAGAAGGTGAAGGGAATAAAAAAGAATTAAGATGCACTATGTTCCTGCATCTATTCCTCACAATGAATGTAATCATTATGTGCAGAAAATATGCACGAATAAAAAGATTTAAAAAGAAAAGAACGTGGTCAGAGTGATGAGATAAGTGTGTTGGAAATGTGGAGTGTATTTTAAAGGCGATTAATAACAAAGCATCTTTTACTATAACACATTTTTAAAACTTTAAATAGCCACCCTATATTTTGATCACACCTCATATTTGTGCACGTAAACTTTTAGACCCTTTAGAGTACTACTATTTTAAGTGATTGTCTCCAGTTTATTTAGGCAGACTTAACTCGGGGACTTTATAAATCCTTGAAGAAAAATTATGTGCCATTCAGTATAATTATATAAAAATTAACCTTCAGTTTCTGGGGAGAAACTTGATACTCCGGGTGTGAGCTCATGTAAAGTGGAGTAACTGCAGACAAGAAAGTTTCTTAGTGTCCCAGAGAGGAAGGAGGGCGATAGAGAAGGACAGCTGCTCATCCAAGAACTGGGTCGGACAGGGCCTTGGCATGCCACGAGAACCCAGGCCTGCAAATTACCCTTGGTCTAGTGTCTCTCGAGAAAATACCTATAACCTGGTAATATGGGTAGCAGAAAACGACTGTCCTTCCGCTCACATTTCAAGATCCAACCTGACTTATATCTGTGGCAAGATGCCAGTACCTATTAAAGACTTGCTGATTTTTCCTTTCTGTTAAATATTTTCTGTATGTAGTAATTACATGATCTTCCAGACAAATGGAATGATATATTGAGATACATGTCAATTGCATTTGAACACATATTATTTTATTTTCTTTGCTTTTGCAGCAATGGAAGCTCAGTCCACGGTCTGACATAGGTTGCTAGGCAAGGACCGTGACTCTGAGCTACATCCCAGCTAAAAATTTAATTGTATTAAAATATGAATGTTAGTAGTTTAAAGGTCATATAATACTGCAGAGATGATAAAAAAAAAAAAAGCAGTAGTTTCTTCTTTCAACTCTACAACCATACACCATGTCCAAGTACCTTGCTCTGCATAAGAAACCAGCTTCAGCTTTCTCAGTGTTTCCTTTTGTAATTCGTTCCAAACTTCTATGAGAAATGCTTCAATTGTCATTTCTTCTTTCAGTATTGTGCTTCTTGTTAGGAAGGGTGAAGATTTACTTTGCATGCTAATCCTGCGCAAGACCTCCAATTTCACACGCCCCTCCTCCCATCGTTCTTATGTGATGTGTATATTATAATTCTTAATAAATAAATATTAAGCACTTATTTAAAAATATTTAATTGCAATAAAATGTATTCCACATGACTCAACTATGAAAGAGATATTGCTGGAAGAATAGTTCACAAATTTAAATAGAGATTTCAGATAATCATCCAGCTATACAGAGTGGAAGAAAATAAGAAAAATCATGAAGATACTCTAGCACCATTGAGGGCCTAGCTTTGAAAACTCTATACTTGAGTATTTGACTGTCTGCCTATCCTTTTATATTCAAATATATAACAGACATCATAAAGCCAAATGTCTAATGGTTAAGTTCCACTTCTTTCACCTAGAATTAGTCTGTTCCCAGCCCTTCCCTTTGTAGCTGTTACTTATTTCTTCCACTCCCTTGGGCCAGTTACTTTAGGGTACACTTGACTCTTTTTCGTATTTGTGTCAAATTTAAGGCATCGTCAACTTGTTTACTTTCACGTGCCTTCAGTCCGTGACTGCCTCCTGTCATCTCTGCTCTGACCTGCTCGTCTCAGACATCCTCATCTGTAACTGGATAATTCCAACCGCTTCATAACTGGTCTCCTTGCCTCTCCCCTACTGTGCTATGGTCATTTCCCACCATAAACATGGCACTGTCTCTTTTTAGTAGAGTTAAAATTATCTTAATCCTATGCTCAGACTATTCAAGGCCCTAATAACATGGAGCCGGTGCACACTACACCTCTATCTTTACCTCTTTCTCTCTTTTCTCATCACCCACTGTGCTGCAGACATAATAGGTGCCTACCTTCCCCCTCCAAAAAGTCATGAATAATCCTCTCCTAAAATATATCTCCAGTATCATCTAGTGCTGATGGTCCATTGACTATGCTATTTAAAATTCAAAACCGTGTCTCATCCCAAGCACAATGTATAACGACATTACACATAATAAGCATCAAAAGATATTTTTATGAGTGTTTAACTAAATAGAAAGTGTTGATATGAAAAAATGTTAAATTGAAAATGTTATTTAATTTCAATGGTGTATTTCATGTAGGATACAGGTAATAACATTGTTTGTAAAAGAACACAAGAGGACAAAAGGACAATGAACCTTCTGGAAGAAACTTGAGCAAAACTAATTGAGCTGCAAAAGACACAGGAGACAAAAAGGATAGGTTAGGATCTTGGTCACTTGAAGTGGTTCTGAACTCAAATACTGCTAGAAGTCAAGATGGCAAGCTGTTCAGCTTGTGGACTGGGCAGGACTTCACACACAAGAACCAGGAAGGGCCTTGACGAGTAAGTACCTAGCAGGGAAGAAAACCAACTACCATCCCTCATGCACATCGCAAATGCACAGCCACTAGAAAATGGTAACCCAGCTGGCCCTGTCTCTTTGTTTCTATCGCAGTATTACTATTGCCTAAGTTACTCTTGAGGAATGAGCACATTTAAACATTTAAGTGATTTTCAGAAGCTCTCCTCTTCTATGCCTAGTGTTCTTATTCAAAGGATCACCGACCTATACGTAAGAGTACACTTTTATTCTCAAACGAAATTCAATGCAGAGGTTGGGGCTAAGTTTGTATTTGAGATTTCAAGCCCTTAAGGGCTTCAATTCTGATTTTTGCTTCTGCAAAACCCAGAAACTCAGATCCTTCTAGAAAGAGATTCTTAGAAGTGACATATAGATTTCCAGCCATATGGTTTGCACATGCATTTTCTGCATGCATGGCTAATTTAAGGGCATGAGAAAACATATGCAAGTGCTATTCAGCATAGAAATTTAGACATTTCTTTGAAATGTTGACCTTAAAATGTTTAACACCTGTAGTGTACAGGATATGACAACATCTCACAAAACTACAAATCTTCCTTATGAATATAATTGGAAATGGCCATCTTCTGAAAAGGGAAAGAAATTATATTCTCTCAATAAAAGTAAATCCAAGTAGGTACATTTAGAATAAAGATATTTCTCCATCTGGATGTAGTTTTTTTTTTTCTTCAAAGTAGACAAGATAGTTGATTTTAATAGCCACCAAAATGAATATCAATCATCCTACAAAATAAATCAACTAAGTTATAAACAAATAACAAAACACTCCAATATTTTGTTGAATAGAAATGAAATAAGTGCCCTCAAGACTCAGTTTTCTTTATGAGGCTATGATCAAAAAGTCACAGGACCCTGAGTTTGTATAATTTGTTATTCATTTAATATGAAACAGCCCTGTCTAAGGCAAACATTGCATCCATGGAGACAGAAAATCTGTGACACTACAGCCATATTTTAACAATTATAATTTTAATTAATATTAGTGGAAACAGCTGGGATAAACCATTTTAATTTTCTGAGCCTCTGTTTATTCCCTGGTAAAATGAACTCAATAGTATCTATGTTCTAGTTGCTTACATGTATTAAATGAGATAAAGTAAATCAATAGGCTTTGTGAATTATGGAATATTTTCTATCAGCTGGTTTAGGATGGAAATAAATCAACCTGGTTTTCTGAATCTTGATTCTCTCATTTGCCTGCTATATGACTTCATATAATTTATTCCTTGATTTTAGTTGTCATGGGGCTATTGCAGCTTATTGCACCCTTTCTTTAATGTTTTATATTCTATGCATTAAATGACTGTCTAGAGGTAGCTAGAAAGCATAACAGGTAATAGTACTTAGATGAATTGAAAGGACAAGAACCTATGGGTGATCTCTACATCAATAATGTAAATGAAAGTGGTTGGTAGTTTCCAAAGATTCTGTACAAATAAATATGCAAGCTTATAACATGGCTCATATGGTTTTCCAAATATTCTGACACCCATTCTGAGGTCCATGAGAACCTTAATGTTGTTATGAAACAACACTGACACTCTGGGAGAAGACACAGAGTATGTAGAACTAATAGATCTGGGAAATAAGAGTTTTCTGCATTAAACTTTGAGTTTATTGGCAATCACCACAGCAAAAATATTATCATCATGTACTTCGCTGTTGTACTAAATTCTCAGGGACCTTGTCAACATGTGACCTTTATGTGTGGGTACGTATGTGTGGACAATGCTTAGTCTTATAATCCACTCTTCAGGAAAGCAACTAGAAAGAATAGAGTAAAATTTCTCAGTTTCCTGAAATACTGAAATATGCAGGTAGGTTCCATAATGACAATAAATAGGAGAGAAGCAACTCAATGACCATGAGGAGAAAAGTAAAGTTGCAAGGCTACGTGATAGATGGCAAAGCTTGAGACAGGGCCAAAACCTGAAGTGGGAGCTGCTGCTCCCCTTTCTGGAGTAGCTGGCTGGTAAAAGGGCCCTAACAACCAGGACGCTGAGCCCATACCTGATCTTGAGATTTTTTAACACAGTTCTCTAGAAGGCTATGAACAATTTCTTGGTAGTATTGTGTGATGTACTTGTCACCCATACTCTAACAGCAGTAATTTTCACCTAATTTGCATTAAAAGCACTAGGGAAATTTCTAAAAAGTACAGATCCCTCTGCCATACCAGAAATTCTCCTTCTTTAGGTCTGGGTAGAAAGCAGGCAACTACATTGTTTTTAAAGTTCCCAAGTGGAATGTGCAGTCACATTGAGAAATGATGGCTAATCTTTGTAGGCGAACGTGATTGTCCATATGTTCAAAAGATCCAAAGGAAATCAGAGAATAAATTGGCATGGACCTTCAGAAAGAGATGCCATTCTAAGATAATTGAGTAGGGAATTCAGACTCTGAACATTTTAAATTCGCATGTAAATCTGTAAATTATTGAATTGCACCTAAATTTTTTAACATGATGAAGGGAGTATATGAAGGGAAAACCACAATAAGTATTCTTTTCCACCAAGCATTTAATATTCTGCCCATAACATCACAGAGTACTAGGGAAAGGAGAAAATGGTGATTGGGTGTGTTCTCCTAGTGAGAGGGATGCAGGGAAGACAATGACTTTCTCCACAAATTTTAGAGCAATATTTTACTTAGGAAATATATATTATTTTCACACCAGCTCATAATCATTTCTTGTAAGTGGTAATTATTTTTCTTGAAAAGATTTCTGAGGCTGTACAATCTACAAATTTTTTTCAGTACTGGCAGTATTTCAAACTATTCTCTTAAAAAATATCAACAGCAATACGCAGCTGTGTATATGGACCAGCTACGCTCCAAACCTAACAACACTTAACATCCCATTCACACCCATAATCTACTAAGAAAAAAATAATTAAGCTAGACTCTTGTGCCAGTAGAAAATTAGACAAAGGTCCTTAGGTTATTCAATGATCTTCTGCTGAAACTGTAGCCAAATTGCTGTAGCCAATTGCTACTTTCCACTGACATTCCCCAACAATTGGGAGTTAAGACCTTTGGGTTACAAATCAGCAGGTTTCATTTTAAACATCTGTGGACATTTATGTGCACTGGAAAATTGGCAAAATTATCCTAAAGGCTAAAAGACACTTGAGAGTGATATCAGTCATGCACCATGTCTCACAGGGCTTCCAGCATAGCAACAGATTTAGAAAATTGCCGTTGGGTTGGGTCTTCTGTCTCTGTTCATGCTAAACCTGCCTTTCTTCTTGCACTCACAAATGCTACCGATAAGGTGCTTCCATGGTGGAAACTGCTCCCTCGAACAGTCATCATGACTGATTGATGGTCAGCGCAAAGCATGAAAAGTGCTTCCACGTGAGCCCTCATCAAACCTGCCACACAGCTGATCAGAAGAAGCAAACAGAAAATGTGGCAGTGAGAGAAGTTATACTGGGAGAACAGGAGAAATGTAAATGGAGAAAACTATATCAAGCAAAGATGAGCTGTCAGTATCAGGAATTACTTAAGTGTACCTGTTCTACCCAACTTGACATCATCAGTGTCTGGTCCAATATCATGCTTCTATGTATTCAGGGTGCATTCCTCTGTCAAGAGAGAAAATGAAATATATAGCATACTGTCAAAATGATCACTGGTTGAGTAAGTAGTACACAGGCAAAGGCCTTATCTAGAGACTCTTTCCCTCTTGGAATAGTACATTAAGATCAGTAGTTGTCCAAATGTGTTCTAGAAACCCTTTCAGCTCCTGAAGCTTTTCAGGGAGCTCTAAAATATTCATTCTCTCATAAAGATGTGGTAGATATATTATGAAGCTGCATGATAGATGTGTAGCTATCTGAAAAAGCAACCAAAATCCCATTTCCAACTAAGTATTTGAGATTGGAGTCTTTAACCAGTAGGCCTTACCTAAAATAATGTATGTCATCAAATTGATCATCAGTATGCCGGGTGACCCTGTTCCTCTCCACTAAGTCAATCTTTAAGCAAATTTTCAAAAGGGAAAAAAATAATTCTATTCTTGGTCATTCCTGTGGTTATTAAAAAGTAGCATTTTCTGAAGCTAAGGAGCTATCTCAGAGGTCTAAGCATCTGCCTAGTAGGTTCAAGGACCTGGGTTTGATCCCCAGTACCACATAAAGTACCAGCCCTGAGTGTGTCATGCTGGCCGCTGAAACCAAGCATGGTGGCACATGTCTGTAATCCTAGCACTGGGGAGGCTGAGATAGGAGGATCACTATGAGTCTGAGCTGTGTAGCAAGACTCCGTATCAAATAAATATAATAATTAATTAATTAATTAATTATTTTAAAAATTAGTATTTCCTTAAAAATATTTTAGTTATATACACAAATATTGGGTTTATGTTTTATTTAAATGATTTATTAAAAATGATCAGATATCTAAATTTTAATCTTTATTTCAGTAAATATAAATAAATATAATCCATGTAGATTAAAGCTTCTTGTGAATCTCAATAACATTTAAGGTGTTCTAAGATGAAAGAGTTATGATTTCCTATTTTAGATCATTGTTAAAGTTAATTAATCTCAGTACACTCTGCATAGTTTCCAATTATTATTTCTTAAAAGACAACTGTGCATTCACTACCCTGAGCTTTATTTCTAATGCCATTCCTCAATCAAAGAAACCACAATTTGTTCTAGAAGCATTTGATTCTAGGGTTCAGACTGGAAATCTGTGGGATAAGCCCACAGAATCTTGGAAGCCTACTTAGGAAGATAGTGTTAAAAGAAAGAAGTAGCAGAGCAAAACAATAACGACAGTCAGTGTACACCAAAAGGGTCCTGGAGCCGAGCTGAAGTGTTCACTGCAGCCAAAGCTAGGCAATGTGAGCAAAACAATCAATCAACTGGTATAGAATTATAAATCAAAATATAAACCAACCCCCCTTGCTATGCACTGATATAAATATATTACTAAACATACCAAAGAGACAAGTCTACATAAAGTTAACATGATTTATGCTGTATAGGTCCAACACCCTCAAGGAGTGAGGATATAACTCTCCAGACCTTAAGTATGATCTGTCTTACAAGGATGAATGAAAAAAGAAATAATACCTTTGTAGCGCGGAAAACCCGATAAATCGTACCATTGACAGTTCATCATTCTGAACATCAACCGTGGTTAGTCTGGTAGTCCATCTCCTAAACACATAGCCCTGGGTTACAGACAAAATATTATCCAAGCATTAATGAAGAGCTCTCTGCAAAACAGCCAACAAGCGAAGTATCAAAGTTTGATTGAAGTTATCAGAGCAAGAGAAGTCTGAGAACTTGCCACCAAGGAGAAGGAGCCATGACACTTAAATGGAAAATAGTCTTCTGGATGAATGCCTGGGAAGGAGAAAAAGGCCATTTGGTAAAGAGAAAAATCTCTGAATAAAATATGGCTTTAATTAATAATAACAATATATCCATACTTGTTCATTCATAATGATGAATGTTCCAAATTGATGTCAGATGTGAATAATAAGGGAAACTGCATATAGAGATTGGAGAATTTTGTGTTATTTGAATGAGGCTTCATTTTTTTTAAACTTAACCCTGTTTTAAGCACTAAAATTTATTTTTATAATGTACGATGGATGCATGGCATTTTGTGTAAGTTATATGGAATGAAGAGTGGAGAACTTCTAATGGTGGGGACTCCACGTCACTGCTGCGAGAGGCGCACCTGCAGGAGAACTTGTGGAAAGAGTGCAACACACCAGACTTATACTCCATCCCCCTTCATGTCCTGGAACTGGGAAGGACAGTTCAAAAATTCACCTGAACAGGTTTGAATTCCACTGGGAAAAAATACTACATGAATCTCAAAAATTCTTGTTACAATTTTCATTATTCAATAAAAATAACAAAAATAATCTGAGCAAATAACAAAAGGGACAAGTGAAACAAATGAAAGCTTTCTCAAAAAAACCAACGAACAACCTAGACTTTATATAATTTAATACTTCATAATTAGCTTAATCATGGGTATGTTGAACAACATAACTGAGGGCTCAAGAGCATTTTTTCTCAGTACTAATCCGATAGATAACAAAGGTATTTTATAATGTAAAGTATCAGAGAGTTACTCAATATTCAGGCACCAAATGGACACCATACAATTAGTTATATTTCATCATACAGAATACCTTATGAATACTAAAAGGCAAAGACTTTCTGGTCCATAGCTTAGACCACATCTAAGATTGAAAATGTGAGGAAGTTGCTTCATAAACTTTTAATAGTTGAGTTAATTTGGCATCATCACAGAAATTGTTTCCTTTGGATATAAATAAAATTCTAATTTCCCATTTAGAAAGTAAGCAGCTTACTGAAACATTAAAATTTTGGCAATCAAAAATTACTGTGTTTTGCAAATGTACTCCCACTATTAACAACAAAACACTAGAAATAGAATTGTATTCTTCTTCCAAAGACTGTTAATATAGTAGCACCATTTGAAAGGATTCACAAACCTTAGATATTTCCTGAATAACTTTAGGGCTTAGGTTATGACTATCATCTGCAAGTTATCACAAGATAATGTTGTAGGCAGATGAATTAGACAGAAATATTATAGGCAGTCAGACAAGGCCATGCCCTCCAGGAGACAATAGGAAAGACAAGGTTACTTTACAACTTGGAAGAGACAGACACTTCAATATAGGCCAAACTTCAAGACAAAAGAGGAATCAAATACAGCTACATACCTCTCTAAGGACAGGCATCAGTGATTGATATTCTAAGTAGGTATCAATCACCTTGAGAGAGCCCCAGAAGAGTCATTAACCCAACGCCAATAGGAAAAGACCTTGTGCCATACTCATGCTTACTTGCTACAGGATTCAGTTCCTCATTTGGTACTGGATTTAATCAACTTTACCTGAGCAATGATGTTTGTAATCTCATTGGTTGATCATCGTTTTGTCCCAACTCATGCCTTCCTAAGGAAGTTCGCATGTTCTCTACCACCTGAGACCTGCTTCACTGCATGTGTTGACTCTGCATAAGTCTCTGGAAGAGACACCTTCTGGGGAATAACTTACATGGGCCCCCCTTCTGTCCCTTTCTTGCACAGAAGCCTTCTTTCCCCCCAATAAATATATTCTGCTCATAACCTCCATTTTTTCCTAAAATTCATTCTTTGGTTTTAGAAAACATGAACTCATCCCAGGTACCTTTCAGGTTGGGAGTTTTACTTTTTTCCCCTATGTCATTTAGAGATCATCCACCGCAACCATTTTTCCCCTATAACAATATTACAAATGCTTCTAATAGACATGCTTGGAAGAAATGGAAAATAGATTAAGAGCAGTGGAGGATTTACTACCCTGGAATAATAAATGGAAAGAAGATAGTGCCACAATGCCTAAGGAAGACAACTAAGAAGAGATAGAAGCTCAGACACTGAGAGCTTAGAGTCTGAGTTTGATCGACAGACAGACAGACAGACAGACAGACAGACAGATACAGAAAGAGCACAATAAGCAGGACTCTTTCCTTTCACAGCATCCATGGCCTTTCTTTCCATTCTTTAGCATTTCTAACAGCGTAAGTCCGTGAGTCCGTCTGTTACAAAGGTGCTGCGATTTTGCAAATCAGACGATCAATTGCAGTGTGAAAACTGTTCAGTATGGTTCCCATGAGTGAGAAGTCATGTCTTGTTTCCTGCTCTTCCCTTGTCTTTTGATGATTTTCAAACCATAGCAAGAGAAAAACACACTCCACTGTATATTTCTTGCTCCCTGAAAAACGTTATTTCTCCTTTCATAGGAATGAAAATACAGTCTTTAATACTTGACTAACTTTGGTAGAAGTATAGGGTACCTGGCAGAAGATTATAATGGCTGAAAATTTTACTCATTAGCATTTCAGTGACAATCCTGTAACATTTGAACTTTTGATATATGAAGTTCTGATAGACGTTAAGTAGAGGAAAATGATGTCTACATTACTGTGGCTGCAAGAAATCATGAGGTGAGATCTCTCACAGCATGACTTCCCTCACCACCATCCTTATGAAAAGGACAACAGGAGTCACATGCATGCAAAAAAAAATATATAACTTAGGAGCAGTTCTTTAGTTCTTTTGAATATTTAGAATTCTTTAGTACAAAACCTAGAAACACCAATGATATTTTATAAATATGAGTTTTACTTAACTACGCACAAGGAATATTATTATAAGTAATATTTTACCATAAATTATTCATGAAGTTTCATAATCTTTTCTGTGGCCCTGTTGAATCTGTACTCTTAATATCTTCATCACAATCATCTCCAGGCCACCTCTGGCTTCTATCTTATGCCTGAAGGCAGTGCCTGCTCATGGAGTTCCAGCAGTCACTCATGTGGACACACATTGTTTTCTGACCTCCCAGTCCTTCTGCTAAGCCCTGAGTGAAAGCTCCTGTCATCTCGTAAGTCTTGTATCCCATATGCCTTAAAATCCCAACACCACTTGGGTGATTCCAGGGTCTTCCACAAGCTTGCAGTATGTGGATTTCTCGGATAGTAGCTTCAGCACCCTGTGAGTTTTCTCAGGGCTGAACTCACGGATACCATTACTTATACAGTCCCCAGTAAGCAGTCAACCCAGGGCCACCCTTTCCAAAGGAAAAATTTACCTTTGTGCACCTTTAAGTTTGTAACAGGTAGGTCTTATTAATTTCTTAAATGCCTTCAAAGCATGTTTCTTGTCCTTATACAAACTATGTCAGTTCTTTCCATGCTAGTATTTTCAGCAGTAATGTTCTTCTGTGCTCACAATTTGTAGGCATATCTATCCTGACAAAACTACAAACTTTTTAGGTCACTCAAGTATTCTTTTTTTATTATTCTTACTGTAGATTGGGCTAAAAGTAGCCAGCAGTACTCATGCAACAACCTGAACATTGGGCTGTGTGTTGGGAACTTTTCTCATTGTTGGTACAAAATACAAGACAGTCAAAGCTCAGGAGGAAAGGTTTACTTGTCTCACAGTGTGTGGAGGTTTCAGTTCATAGTCGAATGGCTGCAAGGCGGAGCAGAGGAGCATCACATAGGACAACTAGTGTGTGACAGATAGAAGGCAGCAAGAGCAGCAGCCAGCAAGCTCCAAGCAGCAGCAGCTGTACTCTTCTGCCTCTTATGTTACATACAGGCTACATGCTTTTAGGATAGGTAGCACTCAAACCCAGTTTGGTCCTTCCCATTATCCCCACTCAGAATTATGCTATGTTGTATGTTATCAGTCAGAGCCCACAGAAAAGATAGGAAGACTGGATTAATATAGCCCGAAAGTTCCCAAGCCTAATCTCACTCTAAGAGAGTCCCAAGGCAACAAAGTCTCTCACATTTACTGATGGCTAAATGTAGACTAAGGAATGAGCATAACTAGTTTTGTGAATACAAATTACTGTCTCTGTTGCCTTCTAGCATGCACCAAATTCTAAGTTCACAGAGTGGATGGAGCCCATGGCATCCCAGCTGAAGGATCAGAGAACAGACAGTGCGCCCCCATGAAATGCTGTTTTCCGTGGCCTCGTATCCCAGGGTGCCACAATTTATGATACGACAGTTCTTCTTGGGCTATGTTTCTTGCTGTTTGCTCCCTCAGGACATTATGCTTCTGCCTCATATCACCATAATTCCAACCCATTCAGTGATCTAATTTAGTAATCACACATCTGTAATCTCAGTACGATGCACTCTAGCTCCAGCTGTCTCTGAAAAGCCCCACTTGTGACCACATGAGGCTCTGAGGTGACATCTAGACACAAGCCATAATAGGCTGAATGAGTATTTCATCTACCAGATTAATCTAAGACTTTACCTTTAATGACTACTCCTGAAAATCTGCAGAACATGGGCAAAATGTAGACAATTTTTTTTGGCAAAATGTAACACACAGAGTCTCTAGTCTAACTCCCAAAGTACTATTTGTTCCCACACTAAACCTCCTGAGCCTGGCCTTTATGGGCTCTACTTCTGAGAGCACTCTAGTTTTCTAAGCTCTGATCCGTGTCACACACTAAGCCCTACTCACTCTACTTACGACATCGTAGGGCTTCTCTAACCAATATCTTCAAACCTTTCCTAAGTCCTTTCATAAACCAGTTCCAAAAGCTCATAAATCACCTGTTCATGTATAAGTCAAGGGAGAAACTCAGGATCAGTATCAAGAATTTGTATGAGATCTCAAATTGCCTTGGAAAATCAAAAAGAGGAAAACTTTGGCTCACAGTTTAGTGAATTCAATGTGTAGATAGGAAGTCTCAGGGAAGAAATAGCATGGGGAAATAGCACGGAAGAAGATAGCTGATCAGGAGGTAGAACAGGAGGGGAAGGAAGAATAGAGCTGAGGATGAGACTAATCCCCTCCTACTCCATATAACTCATCCCTTCTGACAAATCCTCACCTCTGATCATGAGACCATTGAGGGCCATTGTTTATCTAAACCATAAAAGAAAGCTATCTTTAGAGAAAAAAAAAAACTGACAGTTTCCTTCCTTATTTTGAATTTTCTTTTCAATTTTTATCAAGTAAAACACATTTCTACCAGGAAGAAATATTTTAAAGGCAGCTATTATAAACTGCTTTTAGTTAGTTACTATAATTTGCATTTGATTTGTATCTGTGAAGATATGTACAATGACAGCTCAAGCTTTGTATAGTGAACCAAGGAAAATATATGGAAACATTGCAAAAGAAGGGTGAGAGGCTGTTACTTAGAATTATTTAGAGACCAAAAGAAACTAAGAATATTCTTCAAATGGCTGCAATATCACTAACTAGTTTAACTCTGAGTTAAGAAATTGTGAGCTCTGTGAAATTTTTCAGAATGCAGTGCACTATTTATCATTTTGTTTGCCAAATCATAGTACTAAATGAATGCCACACTTCGGCCACATCTGAAATGTCAGGTATCAAAATCGCAATAAAAAGAGGTGCCTAGAGCTACAAGTACTAGGCAAATCCAAATGACAAATGCAAAACAAATAAACAAAATTTATTTGCGAGTGAGTGAGTAGGGCTTAGCGGGTGACACAGATCAGAGCTTAGAAAACTAGAGTGTTCTCAGAAATAGAGCTTGTAAAGACCAGGCTCAAGAAGTTTATTTATTTCTAGAGCGTTGTCCTTCAACATGGATTACTTCTTCCCTGCGAAAGGTTTTAAAACCTACAAGGCAGTGATTTTCCCATCAGACTGCTTAGCCTTTACATGTGAGCCTCACCTTTTCCAATCCATTCTCATAATACAATGGCTCTCCCTGACTGTCTCAGGTACAAGCTGTGCATCATACGTGTACACGTTCATGTAGGCTCTTTTCATATGCTCCACCCCTCAACTCTCTGTGCTTATCCGCTACCTAGTAATAACTCACTGTTGACCACTTAGTCTGTTCCTGAGTTCACTTGTTAAATGGAAAAATATTAACTAAGAAGTAAAACAGGATATTAGTTTAGACACTGTGAAAAAGGCTTCAGTATCTTAAGCTTCCTTTTTTAAGAAAAAGACAAGCCGGGCGTGGTGGCTCACGCCTGTAATCCCAGCACTCGGGAGGCTGAGGCAGGAGGATTGGTGCGAGTTCGAGACCAGCCTGGGCTACAAAAGTGAGCTCAAGGCCAGCCTCAACTGCATAGCGAGACCCTGTCTCAAAAAGACAAAAAAAAAAAAAAAAAAAAAAAAAAAAAAAAAAAAAAA
>PVJA010015673.1:0-44931 GCA_004027025.1 Myocastor coypus
TTCATAAAGAAAAGAATGGGCTGAGGATGAGTGACTGTGGGAACACTGAGAAGTAGTTGAGTGCCATGGGCTGGACTAGGTAGGAGGCCTGAAATCAAGTAGGGAACATTCAGAGAAGGATATCCAGAGACAGTAAACTGCATATCCCAGTTGAGATAGTCTCTAGTATCTGCGGTAGGTGCTTCTGTTCTGATGTGTAATCTTTTAAGCTCAAGAAGTCATAACCTCTATCTCAATGCTAAATCCCAGCCTACAGCATGGAGTTCTGTCTCTTCATCCTCTGCCATTCCTATTCGCTCAGGCATTTAGTAGGTGGGGGTCTAGTGATACATGCCTGCTGTCTTCAAAGACTATCATCAGTTCCTCGGAATGATGTGCCTTGCTTAATGCGAGTGGAGGGGATATAGAAAACTCTTAGGCAACTTAGTGTGTGTAATGCATGTAAATAGAGTCAGCCTCATCCATAAGACAGATAATTTCTCCTATGTCAAGGAGAATTACTCAGGTGCTTCTCCACAGGCTATGTTGTATTGAAACAGCAGAAATCAGAGAGACAAGTTTCTCTTTTTTTTGCTTCATTTTATGTTTTTGATTTTATTAATTTTCATGAGAAAGAAATAGCAATGAGACAGTTTCAAAAAAGAGCAATAGAAGAGTTACAATAAGGATACATTGCGCATTATTGTCTTTATAGCAGTTGTTCAGAGTACAAGATGTAAGCGTGATATCTTATCTAAACGCTGTTAGTACAAATCTCTCCTTTTATTGAACTAAGAGAAAGTAGCTGTGTATCTATCCTATTTTTTCACTACAAAATCATCCTTCATTTATATTCCCTTCCATCTTTTTTTGTTCTGTCAGAGTTGGGTGTTCCATTGCCATCCAAATATTGTAGGTGCATGAATTCATCAAAATAGCCCAATATAGCCCAAGAGTCCATAATAGTAGTGGGTTATCAGCAGAACTGGCAATGCCAGAAGTTGTTGACTTGAGCCTTTTATAGCTCAGCATATTAATATGACTTTACTTTTTGTATCTTGTGGTTAGATTTTCTGCTGGCTGGTTAAGACCAAGATAAAGCAAGATATATATAACAAAAATATAATTTGTGCATCTGGCAAGGTCAGTGAAATCCCCTCTGGATTTAACATGAAACCATGTACAGCATTTTGTAGATCTTTTATCCGTGTCCGCCATCTGGATGAGTCACGGCCATTGCTCGACCAGTGGCTATCTGTGAAAGCCTGAGAGCTTTTTTCTCTCTAGGTGACTCTCTATAAGCGTACTAGACATCGTTGATCCCTTTCCTCTGTAGCTCTGTAATCTCCTTGAACATAAAATTCGGGACACCACTGAATTTCAGGATGTTAAAGTACAGGTTCTCTTATGTCCTGAGTCTTCACTCACCTTGAAGGGCTAAGGCCAAAATATTGGCTATCTTTGGAGCCCTTCTTATCTCTAATTTTTTAATCTGAAAACATTAGTTGTTAGCCCTTGAGAAAGGAACTTAAATGATATTATTACTCTATAAAATAGGCACTTGAGCTTAACATTACCATCTTTCTGAGTATCAGACACCTTAGACATAACATAGAACCAGTATTTTCAATCAATCATTGATGTTCTAATAGATCTCTATTAAATGTGATAAAAATACAATTATGTACTTTTGCACAGAAGTTTAGAAATCTAACCATATACAAAACTGTAGCAGATCAATCCTATGGCATTATTTTCTTATCTCCTTTTCTTATCACTTTTTTAAAACAGACATTTATTTGAAGACCCAAGAATGTGGGCCCAGATAAAGGATGACAGGCCCAGAGAAAACACGAGAGGGCTCCATCACATGTGGTCTTTCCAAGCAATGAGAGTGCATTACCTTCCACCAAGCTCATCAAGTATAAAGAAAGCAAATATGTGTCGGTATCCAGATATGGCGTTTTCAATAGCTATTTATGTTCTGTCTTTTGATGAGGCCTGTGTACTATATAAGGCCTAAGGCAGTTAATGAGTTTAGAACTGTTATTCTTCTCTGTCTCTTTTACAATTTGTTGTCACTTAGATAATGCCAAAAGTGAGGACGAGAGCAACCACCAAACCTGCTGATGTGAATTTCTCAGCTTGAAGAACTGTGAGAAATATATACTCTTCAACTATTGCAGTGTGCAGTTAGAGCATCAGAGACTGAGACTGCTGTGCACTGACCTCCTGCTGAAACAGCTAGGACTCTGTATTTCCACGCATAGGAAACCATGGAGCCTCTGACAAGAAAAAGACTATGGTCAGGAAGTCTCAGACAACCATTCTTACTCTACATGTCTTAACATTAACCTTGGTGTCTCATGCACCTAGAACTACCATTTTAGTATCAAAGTAGGAACTAATTTCCATACTGAATACCTGTGGGGCACTCCTGTCACACTAAGGTCATAGATACCATCTTATTTCTATGCTGTATTCCTGGATATGAAAATTGTTCAGGCCAGATTTGATGAACACCTTGATGGCATGGAATCCAAACTGGCAGCCTGCTTTGAAATCACTGTTTCATGAGGAATAAAATATTCTACATCAATGACTGGCCTACCCAAGCTTTTTCCTACCTTGGGTATCTTTCCCTCTTGCATTCTCTATTATTATTTTGACCTCTAAGGGAATTCAGGATTTAACATAGGGAAATTTTCTGGATTATTCAACTTGGTCCTAAATATCACAAGTGATTCAAACCACATGGAGGGTGATTAAACTTAGGAGGAAAAGGCATATGCTGACAAATGTAGAAACAGAAATGATGGAGCCATAAACACAGGGAACTAGCGGGAGGGAGTTGAGTCTTCGGAGCTCACAGAGAGAGGGAGACCCTGCTAACACCTTGATGGGAGCATAGAATGAGTTTTTCTCTTGAGGCATTTGTAAGGTGTAGTTTTGAGCTGTGATGGTGCAGCCATTTGTGGTATCAATTTGTGAATTTGGGAGAATCTAAGATCATTTAGAGAATGCTGATAGCAGAAAACATAATGATATAGGGCTGGTGAGAGAGCTCAGTGGATTAAATGCCTGCTTAGGCAAGTGCAGAGATTGGGGTTCATTCCAGGGCACTACATGTCTTGCTGACCCCCATCTCTCTGGCAACTGAGTCTGAGCGTAGAGACCCACAGCTGTAATCCCAGCGCTGGGGAGGTGGAAACAGGAGGAACAGTAGGAGTTCAAGCTGCATAATGAGCCCTGAACAAAAACATAAAATAAAAGAAAATATAATTATAGGACTAGCCAAGGGTGTGGCTGCCATGGACCCGTGAATGTTCAGAATTAATTTCCCCAATCAGGGAGCCATAGAGTAGGAGGAAGTGATTTATATTAAGATACCCCAGCCATGCAATCATCTCATCCATCCTGTGTAAATACTTGCACGATATTCCCTCCATCATTTTTTCCCCCTCTATGTTGTTGTAAGTTATGCGTCTGTGCCAAAAGAACGACAAGAAGACCTGATGAAGGTAACTTCAGAGGTCTCACTGAGAGGAGCTTCTCACAGGTGAGCCCAGACCCTCAGAAGTATTTTCCTTTTTTTGAGGGCTAATGGCAGCTAAGGAATGCGCATCGTTGCTTTGGTGGGTAGGGACCATAATCACTATGCCTTTCACCATTTGCTTAAAACTAGGTTCACACAAATACTAACTGATAACATTCCAAGCAAGGGATCAAAAACCCGGGCCTCAGCAGAAACTGTTATCTGCATCCTTGAGTCCAAGCTTTCCAGGGTTTACAAGGGACAAACAGCAGCTCTCCCGGGGCTCTGCTTATTGCTCCAGACTTCTTGGGACATTAGGCGTTTGTCTCATCTCTATATTTCTATACTCTCTTTTCTCCCTTCTCTCATCTTCATTGTTTAATCTTTAAGTTCAATTCATTCTGTTTTGTTTGTTATATCTACTATATCTTTTAGATTTTATTTATTTTTTTCAGGTTCTTATGCTAGAGAGATAATATGATATTTATACACGTGAGTCAGATTTATTTCACTTATGAGTTAAGCTTCTAGTTGCATCCACTTACCTATAAAGGCTTCGAGTTTGTCATTCTTTATAGCACAGAAGTACTTCATTGTATAAAAACACCACAGCTTTTTCATCCACTCCTCAAGTGATGGGCATTTTGGTTGTCTCCAAGATTTGGCTATAACAAACTGTGCTGCTATAAAAGTGGGTGCACATATATTACCATGATATGATGTTTTAAGTTCTTTTGGGAAAATACTCAGGAAGAGAATAGCTGGATTGAAAGGGATTTCAAATCCTAGATTTTGTTTTGTCTTTTTGAGACAGGATCTCACTATGCAGTTCAGGCTGGCCTTGGGCTCACTTCTGTAGCCCAGGCTGGTCTCGAACTCACACCAATCCTCCTGCCTCAGCCTCCCAAGAGCTGGGATTGTAGGCGTGCACCACCACGCCTGGCGGAGTCCTAGATTTTTGATGACTGTCCACATTGATTTCTGTAGTGGTTGTACCAGTCTGCATTCCAAGCAGCAGTGGAGAAGAATTCCTTTGTCTCTGGAACCTCTCCAACATTTGTTATTACTTAGTTTCCTTATGATAGCAATTTTTTCTGGGGTTTAATGGTATCTTAATGTTATTTTAGTTTGTATTTCTTGAATGGCCAGAGCTGTGGAACATTTTTTCATGTATTTATTTGCCATTTGTATTCCTCCCTCTTAGATTTTTGAAAATAGCAGTTAATGTTTAGAATTTTCAGCTTGACTAACTCTGTATGCTGATATCAGTGATCTGAGCAACTACACTGAGGAGAGCATTGTGTAATACAAACTCATGCTGAAAACAGAGCTATATAATATTTGGAGAACTCAATTTATAGAATTAAAAGATATCAATGTAAGTTAGGCAAATCAGACTACTTTCTCTGTTTACAAATTTTTCTGATGTCAGATGGCTCAGACAACTGCACTTGCATTTCTGCTGGTCTATGGAAAAGAGCAGATAATACTTAATTGATTTTCTCTCCTTTTCTTCAATTGTTTGTACTTTTTGATTTCTAATACATTTCTTTCTTCTTCCAAGTTTGCAGGCATATGTATGGTAATATGAATAACTGGTTGGAAGACAACACTACGTATTACAACAAATACTGTAAAATTCACATTACTTTAAGTGACTTCTGTCACTTGCATATTTTTTCCGTTTTATTTCTAATTTGTACCCTCTTTAAAAAATAGAAACATGGAAAAAAGATACTCCAGCCATAATGGAGGAGGTACTATACAGCAGAGGAGCATAACACTGTTAGAGGGAACTGGCCTGTGAGAGAAGGCATCCAGGGATATAGTTAGATACTAGGGAGGCATGAACCACTGTAGCCTTGGCAGGTTGTGACTGAAACGCTACATCAGATTTCATTAAGTCTAAGCATAGGGTGTATAGAGGAACCTTGGAGCCGAGTTCAAGTCATAGTTCTTGAGTCACAATTTATGTGGTTGTGATCTTGTCCAAGTCAATGTCCCTCTGAGGAATTTTTGGCTTAGAATCATAAACCAAGTATTTGGTCCTGCAACCTTTATGTTGCACTAGAGAGAATGTTATGCATACGTGGTGTTCTGAGAGTCATGGAAACAGAGAAGGTGTCATTATTTCTCCATCTCAAGGTCTTCCCTAAGACACTGTCTCAAGGGCCCGCCCATATACACCAGATCTAGTACTTGACCTTTTGTGTGTGTCCAAATGAAGGCCAAGGTTATTGTCTCAGTGGCTGGTCTTAACATTGCTTTCTATGGTTCTCAATAATCACCCTGCTCTCAGCCCAGTGTCCATGGCCAGATCAATCCTTTTTCTTTATATATGTCAAGGATCTAGTGCACACTACTTATAAGCAGCAATTCTGCATACCAGATGTAGATAAGTATGAATTCTTGAGCTGAAAGAATGGAATGTCTAACACACCTCTACAAACCCTTTGGCAGTTTAGATCTCAACAGATCTGATTTTGAGCTCCAGACAATGAGCCCCCCCCCCCCCAGGGTGCCTTCTTTAGGCTGATGCTGCTCTACATAGATTCCTCCCGGGTTGACCCCCCAAAATTCTATAAGATAGAACTGATACAGTTGCAGAGGGCATGTTGACCTCACCAGCTGGGGATCCTGTCCGTGCTCACCTAGTCACTGCGCTGCCCTCACCATGTTGATGCGCAGATCACCTGGAAGTGCGTTCCGACGCCAAGCATGGCCAGGAGTTATAGAGCAATATGACTCCTCAGGACTGTGGAGTCTTCTACTACTAGCTCTGATGCGGCTGCTCCTGCAGAGCATGTGGCAGGCATGAGCATGAGCTATGCCTATGAAGGTGCTTCTCTTGGATGGGCACTGGCGCTAAGCCTGCCATGGAGGCAGGCTCAGAATTGGTACTAGGCGTGTCCTAGTTGAACAAGGAGTGAATAATACAGCACAAGTCTGCCTAGGCCATCTTCATCCAACGCAATGGCACATATGGTACCTGAGAGTCTGGAACTCATTGCTTTGTTTCTTCGCTGATAACCATAGGACCTGTGCAGATCCTGACAGTAAAGCTTATGGGGCCCATTTTTACTTTTCTGTTCTCATGACCAGCACACAAGGAGCACACTTAGACTCGCAGTGACAAGTGTTTATTTATAAGAGAAGTGTTTATTTATAAGTTTATTTATAAGAGAAGTGAGGCTCCAGGGTAGCCTTTGGAGAGGTGGGTAGGCAGCAGGAAATGTTATCCGGTATGCAGCAGAAAGGGTCATCCATGTCTTTCACTGACATTGTGGACAGGGGCTCAACCAGATGGCATCTTGGGTTGAATTGACAAGAAGAGCATTGTATATAGAGATAGCAGGCATCCAAGAAGGAATGGCAGAGTAAAATGACTGTGGGTTAGAGGTGGGATATTGGAAAAACAATGAGGTTTTCCAGTCCCCCCTACCCTGTATTCCCATCCGCCTCTGTCCAGCCATATTTATTCTCTGTTCAGTCAATGTAGTCAATGTTACATCCATCTGTTGGAGAGAGAGGATATTAGTGTAGGAATGGGTGTTTCAGTGTTTGCATATGCATTTTCAGTGTGTGTGTGTGTGTGTGTGTGTGTGTGTGTGTGTGTGTGTGTAAGAGAGAGAAAAAGTGCATGAGAGATAGGGATAAGGAGACCAAAAGATACAGACAGACAGACAGACAGACACAGAGAACAAGAGAGATAGAGACTGTAGCAGAGACAGAGACAGAGAGAAGAGAGGAGAGATAGAGACAGGTAGAGACAGAGAGAGAGAGAGAGAGACAGAGAGAGAGAGAGACAGAGACACAGAGAGATATCCATGATCAGTGACCCTGTGTGCCCCAGGTAAAGTCCACTGCCCAGACCATGTTACTTCAATGAAAAGACGTCTCTCATGTTACAAATGTGCAGGCCCAAGATCAAGGATTAGATGATGCAAGACAACCATACAACCATATTGGACATAAGAATTGGGGCTGGGCTCGGGAACTGAGGCAAAGGGAAATGAGTATCTGTGTTTAAAAATGGCATCTGGATGGTCTTTGATAAACTGACAAGGAAAGGACGTACCACTACATTCTCTGTGAGGTGGTGGCCCTCAGGGGGAGCTCCACCATTACTCCTGGGATTGGACCAGGAGGCAGTGACTCCTCCTCCTTTTACTTGGTAGGGCAGAACCCAGCAAATCCAACATCTCCTTCCCCTCATGCCAGCAGGTCTTACCTCCTGGTATAGTGAAGTGGATATTCTTTTCGTTGAATCCCATAGACACGGCCCTTATCGTGAAGTAAAAGAGCAGTTCAAGGTTCATCTTCTTGTTTCTATCTGTGGCCAAGATAGATACAGGTTCACAAGAAAATGAACTCAGTAATTGATTTAGTTTATTATTAATTTTTTTGTGATGCTAACTTCTTATGCAGTTCAGGGTGGCCTGGACCTTTCAAGTTTTCTGTCTTAGCCTCCCTAGTGCTGCAAGAACTTATGTAGGCCCCCACTTCAGGCTCGTTACATGCCGAGTTGAGTGAACAAACAGCCCCCAGATCCCTTTCCCAAGGAAGTTCTGAGGAAAGAGCACCATGAGAGTGCAACTTGTACCTTAGAAGACTCTTTAGGGCTTGGGACCCTGTCTGACAGAACTGGCTGGGAGTCAGATCACTGAAGAAATGGAGCGATGGCCTACCGTAAAGGACACAATCTATGTACTCTTTGTTTTCAACAGTCATCTGGTAGAACACTATGGCAAACTCATCGTATTTGGTGTCTACCACTCTCATGGTGAGGTTCTGCAATCCCTTGGTACCTGCAGTGTGGAATACAAATGATCGTCCCTCCTGATGGAAGAGAAGAGCCTGTGCCTTTCCTCTTCCACCAGTCAGGATTGGCTCCCCTCCAAAACCGTCTATGTGGATCCTGTGACCTTTTCGAAGGAATCGCATCTCTGACCATCAACCCCAGCCCTTTCTCATCCATGACTCACCGTTAACATCATGCATGATATATTGGCCAGGCAAGTCAGTAGGAACAAGTGTATGGTTCATGGCAGTACATCCCTGCTCACTGTAAAAATAAAACTGTGGTTTGAAGGGAGAAAAGATAGGTTTGATTATTCTGGACTCTGTCAAGCGCTGTAAGAGGTTTTGTGGTCTTTGCTTGTGTGGCCCGTGCTGTGTGGCCCGTAGCCATACTTCTGTACTTTCCCCTCTGAGTCTTGCCTAGTGTGTTAACTTCCATATTAGCCAGATAGCCTACGTACTCTCCTGCTTCCCTGGGATATCTCGTGCACACCTTATACTCAACGAAATGATCCCTGTTCTATCTTGCTGCTTCTCTGACCCGTCTCTACCGGAAACGCCCTGTGAGCTTCCAGTGCGCTTCTGGCCCACCACTGCTCCATCACATCAGCCAAAATCGGCCTCTCTCTGCTGAGTCTCCTCCACTCCTGCAGCCAGTGTGACCTGGCCACTTTGCCAGCCATCATTTCCCTCTCAACAACGCAATGCTTCCACTTCAGTCTGACCAGCGCTCAGAGACAGAATTAGCCCCCGATCCAGGAGCCTGTGCTTGCGCTTGTGTTCTCTTCTGCCCCATCAGTGCTATCTCCCACTTGTAACTGCTTGTTCTTGCCTTGGAGGATTTCCTCAGTTCCCTGTAGCAACTGCATGCAGATGTGGCCCAACAGAAGCGACATGCCAGGCCATGACTTGGGGTGAAGCTCCAGTGCAGCTTCCTTAGGAGCGATGGATGAGACACTCTGGGTTTCCTGATGAGTTCCGCTGCCCCTGCTGCTGTAATCTTACCTTTTTTGGTACAGACTGTTTATGCTGTTGCAAGCCAAGTGTATTCTTGAATGGGAGGAAAGAAGAATGTATGCCAGAAAAGGGGAGAACGGGAGTGGCCAGAGAGAAAGAGGGAGGAAAAGGGAGGAAGATTGGCTTGCAGCGGAACCTTGAGTCAAAGCAGGTTCCCTCATGTTGGTAACTCCTTGTGGATGACACATTTGAACTACTTTGAGCCCCTGGACATGGAACTTTTACCTGAACCAGATGGAGGTGATATTGTAGCTGTGGTCACTGTTTAGATCAAACGTGATGTTCAACATCTGCGTGTAGCTGATGCTTTCGTTTATTAATGTGTTCTGTGCCCATCCCATGGCATTCCACTTTCCCTGGAACTGTAAGAAGCTCGTGACAGGCAGAACAAAGGTTTTCCAAAAGCCAAATCTCCAAAGCTGGTCGTGTTGGTACCAGGATCGGTTTTCTGGGTAGCACAGCCTAGAATTGACCTTTTCTGAGAAACATGGTGGAGGTACAGTGCGGTAGCGCTAGAAGAGGTCCTGGGTGTTGATTTATCCTTGGACTGCCAAGGCTTAGGTGGGCCTGCATGAATGGATTTTGGGCCTTTTAGAACCACAATGTTAATGTCGGCACAGAGGAATTACATATGTCTTCACCTCATGTGCCCAGGACCTGAACTCCATAAGTTCTTAAAAACTGAACACATTTGCCTACTAACCCAGTGCTCCATTAGCACAGTGCCTGCACCCTAAGCCCTCCCTATATCTATCTTTGTAGAACCCTACCTTGTCAGCCTGAAAATTTGACTGCACAGGGACCTTGCTCAGTGACGGGCTTGACAATGTTTCATCAGTGGAGTTCTGAGCTTGTGTCTTCAAAGCCCACAGAAGTGTAAGTCCCAGCTGCAGAAGACTCAAGGCCATGGCTTTAGAGCAGTTGTTGCCCTGGCAGGAGAGGCAAGGTGAGATTGATTGAGGAAGCAAAGCAGTGGGACTATTTATTTCCACCAGTCTGTCCCCCGCTGTGCTGGCTGACGCATGCTTTGCAAGATGCGGGCATGCTGAGATGTTATCAGCAACTCCTTCCAGAGCATATGATCACATAACTCTGCTTCCATAAGGACTATGCAATGTAGAGAAAGGTCCAGACTACTGGGGACAGAGTAAACAGGGACAGACCTCCGCAGCGTCTCTTGGACAAGAGCCCCTCAGTGTGCTCACTGTGCCTCTTCCCATCATCTGGTTGGCCTGTCAGTGGGTCAGCAGCTAGAATTCAATCAAGCTATCCTGACTTCCCCTGTCAATGTAGGGTGGCGTTGTGTCTGTGACAATGTGAACATCATAAACAAAGAAAAAAATAATAATTGCTAAGTGTGGTAGGTCATCCATGCAATTCCAGCGCTCAGCCTCAGGCAGGAGGATTACTGGAATTTTAACAAAGTCTAGGATATATGGTGAGGTCCAGAACTGCCTAAGGTACAATGGATGATATTTTCTTAAGAAATAAGAAAGAAAGAAAAGAAAATGAAAGAACATGGAAGAGAGGGAAAAGAAACATAACCAGGCGTATTCGCTTATACAGGTTCAGCGCCTCATTTAGGATATTGTCACATTCAGGCATAGATTGGGCACATGATAGTGAAAGAAAGAAAATTACAGGGTTTCTTTGCTGAGCTCAGTCATTCCAGATCCTGGACTTCACTGGAGACTTAGGCCAGACTCTAGAGCAATGAGATGCCTTGAGTGTCTCTTCTTCTGCAAACCTCTATCCTACTGTCAGAAGCAATCAGGACAACAGGGGATCTGGAAGAAATCTGCTATTCTATGAAATCTGCAGGCAGAGACCCAAAACCAGCCATGTGGGCCACGGATTTGCCTGTTTTCCTGAGCTGACTACAGAGGCTGCCACTTCATGTGACGGAAGAGCAGTGACAGGATGACAATCGAGGCTCGCTCACCCTTGACGCTAAGGCGGGCTCAACTCTGACGCTAAATGCAGAAGTCGCTTTGACACAGTGTGCCAGGAATTGGTTCTTAGTTGGAAGTTCAGATCCACCCTCATACTCTACAGGTGTTTTTTTGAGAGCCATAGACCTCAATGATTGAAACAAGAGGTTTTTTTGTTTTGTTTTTTCTTTATTTCTTTCTTGTTTTTTTTTTTTTTTTTTTAAATCGGTTCCTGAGATCACTGATCCTTCACTTATACCTAAGCTAGACTATCTGTTCAGAAGGGACTGGACACATGTGAATGTGTAAATATCATATTGTCTCCCTAGTATAAGAACTCAAAAGAAGAAATAAAAATTGAAAGGTATAACACAGTTAAATGGAAAGCGAGAACTTAAGGATTAAACAACGAAGAGACAGTAAGGGGAAAATTGAGGAAATATCACAGGGGCAAAACCATACATTTATATAAACAAGATGATTAAGGCAGTGGTCCTAAGAATCTCCATCAAGTTTTGGAAAATAACAGTTAATGGGTTGAATTCTCATGCCTAGTATCTATACATGCTGATATCTGAGAACTAAACAACTACACTGAGGGATAACAATGCGCAATATTAAAACTATACTTGAAATACCTGTTATTTTGATCTTCTAAAGGCATACTGCTTCTAATGTCATGTCATTTGTTGCTATATTCTCTTTAAAGTAAATGTTTGTAAAAATGTAATAATAGAAGAGAAGAGACAAGAAAACATGTCAAAGAATTGTCCTACTGCAATGTTGTGTATGGTTTGATTTCTAAATTTCTGTGTAAAAATGTGTAACTGTTTTTTTCACAATCTGTAGGGTGGTAAAGTTTAGAAAATCTATGGTTGTTGGAAAATAGCAGTTCCATGTTATGTCTAAGGTGCTTGGTATTTAGACAGATAGTGATGTTAAGCTCAACCGCCTCCGTTACAGGGTAATAATATGATTAATCTTCTCTTCTAGATGTTTAACAACTAGTTTGCAGACCAAAAATTAGAGAAATAGAGGGGCCACAAGGATGGCCAATATTTTGGCCATAGCCCTTCAAGGTCAGTGAAGACTCAGGACATACAAGAACCCGTGCTGTCACATCCTACAACTCAGTGGTGTCCCAAATTTTTTGTTCAAGATTATGGGCCACAGAGGAAGTGGTTGATGATATATAGTGTGCCTAAGGAGAGTCACCTAGAGAGAAAAAATTATTTTAGGCATTCACAGGGAGCAAGTTGGTGAAGCCAATCAGAAGGCTCATATTGACAAAAGATTTACAGAGTGCAGTTTCAGGGTAAATCCTGAGGGAATTTGACTGACATTGTCAAATACAAAAGTTACATTTTTAATTATATAGGTCTTGCTTTAACTTGGTCTTAGCCATCCAGCAAAAAGTCTAACCATGAGTTATAAAAAACAAAGCCATACTAATATGCTGAGCTGTAAAAGGCTCAAATCAACAACCTCTGACAATCTCCAGTTCTGCTGATAACCCACTACTATTATGGATTATAGGACTATGTTTGGCTGTTTTGCTGAATTCAAGTACGTCCAATATTTGAACTGGCATCAAGTTTGAAAATATCTTTTTAAAGACTTCACCAAATACAGCTTCTCTAACAGGAATGGAGCATCCATCTCTGACAAAACAAAGCAAAAAGGGAGATATAAATAAAAGGCCATTTTGTAGTGAAAAATATGTATATACAAAGTAGGATATTTATACAACTACTTTCTCTTTGTTCAATGAGAAGAAAGATTTGTATTAATATGGTTTAGAGAACCTATTATGTCTGCAGCTTGTCATCTGAATAACCACCGCAAAGACAACAATATGCAATGTATCAATTATTGTAACTGTCCTACTCACATTTTTAAACTGTTTCATTGCTATTTTATTTTCTCATTAAGATGAATAAAAATATAAGTAAGTAAATAAATAAGTAAATAAGTAAGTAAATAAATAAGGGAAGTTGCTGTACATGATTTCAGGGTAAATCCTGAGGAGATTTGACTGATCTTGTCAGTACAAAAGTCACATTTTTTTGTTATATAGGTCTTGCTTTAACTTGATCTTAACCATCCAGCAGAAAAGTATAACCATGAGATATAAAAGATAATGCCCTATTAATATGCTGAACTGTAAAATGATCAAGTCAATAACTTCTGACATTGCCAGTCCTGCTGATAACCCACTACTACTATGGTCTGTTTGACTATATTGGGTTATTTTGCTGAATTCAAGTATCTATAATATTTGAACTGGCTTGAAGTGTGAAAAGGTCCTTTAAAGACTTCTCTAAATACAGCTTCTCTATCAGCAATGGAATACTCATTTCTGACAAAATAAAAATGAAGAGGGATATAAATGAAGGACTATTTTGTAGTGAAAAATATATTTATGTGTATGTTTATGTATATACAAGATGGTTAGGGTAAATGTGCAGCTTCTTTTTCTTAGTTCAATGAGAAGAAAGATTGATACCAATATTGTTTAGAAGAGATCATGTCTGCATCTTGTACCGTGAATCCTACAAAGATGACAATATGCATTGTATTAATTATTGTAACTGTCCTACTAATCTAAAATATCTCCTTGCTATTTCTTTCTCATTAAAATTAATAAAAAATTAAAAAATTGAGAAGAAAATATTTATAGTTGTAGGGATAAGGTGTTGGGAATACTTCTAGAATATGTGGCATTTTACTCCCATAGCAAGGAACAAAGGAAACTGGAAAGTCAAAGACTGAAATGGAAGAAGATGGCTGATTAATTCTTTTTTTTTTTTTTTTTTTTTTTTTTTTAACTTGAGAAGTAACATGTACGAAAGGTTCATGGGAAGACCCGTGGAAGCTGGAAGCAATGTGATTTTTAACTTTTAAGCAAATGTGAAAATTTCATGTATGCTAAAACTGTGTATATTCACATTCTCAGTTCAGCGGAGATGAGAAATTATATGTATATAGTTACTTTGACTATAATCACATTGACTATAAGGCCACGATTTCAAGGTACTCAGGCCTTAAATGCGCCTCATTCTGGTTAAAAATCTAAGTTTGCATTAAGAATGAAACTTCCTCGTATCATTCCCTGTGTACCTCTTCCACATCACAGCCTCGCGTCACTTGCCCCTAAAGGAGCACAGAGCACCATTTGCAAACCACACCATTTCCTAAGCAACTGACTCTGTACTGAGCTCTACATTTTTTTGGCATTTTCTATTTTTAAAAATTTTTAATGAACACAAAATAAAGGTAGAAAAAAACCCCCCAGAATTACAAATGATGTAAGATTTCACTAAACAAAGTAATAGGAATGCAGTGATGGTTGCTGTCTTACATGATGTTATCTTCAAATTAGTTGTTCTGGATACCAGGTATAAAGGTGTAAGAGCTCAGAGAAGGTGGCTGTACATTTATGCTAACTACCTCGTATATATGTGTACAAACATATATTTTTTGTCTTAATTTATTGAGAAGAAAGGCTTGTACTAATCTTGTTTAGATATCGTGTCTGCATCTTGTTCTCTGAATGACTACTAAGACAACAATATGCAATATATTAATTATTGTAACCACCCTAACCTGTTTTGAAACTGTTTCATTGCCATTTTCTTTTTCTTTTCTCACTAAAATGAAACAACAACAACAACAACAACAACAACAACAAGAAGGGAGTGGACAATATCTTGGGAAGATTAAAGAACCTCTGCCTTTGTTCAGTGTCCCTTACAGATTGCTCACCCATGAGGGCGTTGACTGTCCCCGTCACACTGACTTGAGGTTGAGGTAGAATTCTGCCTAAACTGTACCTCATATTCTCCTCACAACTGGTTTTCTGGCTCCTCCGAGTCTCTGACGTAATGGACCCTATGTGAAGGGGCACAAATTGGTGAGCCTGATCTGGTTCTAAGGTGTGGCCTCAGCCCCTACGCCAGACAACCCACGCTATTCCCTGTTTGACCCACCTGTGCTATTGAGATTGCAGAAACAGAAAGAGTGCCAAGTTTGGCCACTAGAGTGTGCTGCACTCCGAGCTCTCTATGTCCTTCTATCCCAACCCTACAAGATTCATCTATGCACCTCGGACAAAGGCTTTCCAGCAAGACAGGGGTCTATACTGTTGTAGGCAGGCAATGAGCAGAGTTGGAGGCCTGCCTCTCAGTGACGTGTAGACTCAGTGCCCTCTATTTCACCCAAAACCCTGGAGACTGTGCCAATTTTAACCATCTTCAGACCTTTTCCCCCAAGAGCATGATGTACAGACCACTACAGGATGCGTTCAGAAACCAGCAGTGGAACAAGGCAACTGGGAACTATGTTGCTGAATCCCATCCTGCTGTCAGTAGATTCCCACCACTGGGCCTGTGTCACAGCTGAGTGGCTGCCATCTCCAGACTGGTGGAATTAGCGGCTTCTCCATTTCACCACAAAATATGGGAACACCCCTTGCCCCTTCCCTTCTTTTCAGGGCTTGAGACAGAGTAGCTGCTGCTCTGGAAGTCCCTGATTTCCAATCTCTGAACCCACGACACAACTTCCCTGCGTTCTATCAGACTTCCAAGCAACGGCCACCTTCACCTTGGCTGTCACTAGTGCACCATAGAAGCCCAAGCTCAAGGCAAACAGTAGTTGTTGGACGCCTGTGCTGCATTCTTTGAAAACTGGGATTCACTTTACTCAGCCAGTTCTTTTTATAATGTTGCTTTAAACAAAGCATCCTCTCATTGCCACTTGCTCCGTCAGGGACTTTAAGCATCCAATTATTTGTGTGCAGTGATTCTTTGCATTTACTTCTGTATGGCTGGAGGCCTAAGCTTCTTTCTTCCTTCCTTTCTTCCCCTCTTTCTTTCTTTCTTTCTTTCTTTCTGTCTTTCTTTTGTTCTTTTTTTCTTTCTTTCTCTCTCTTTTTCTTTCTTTCTCTCCCTCTTTCTCTTTCTTTCTTTCTTTCTGTCTGTCTTTCTTTTGTTCTTTTTTTCTTTCTTTCTTTCTTTCTTCCTTCCTTCCTTCCTGTCTTTCTTTCTTTCTTTCTCTCCCTCTTTCTCTTTCTTTCTTTCTGTCTGTCTTTCTGTTGTTCTTTCTTTCTTTCTTCCTTCCTTCCTTCCTTCCTTCCTTCCTGTCTTTCTTTCTCTCTTTTTCTTTCTTTCTCTCCCTCTTTCCCTTTCTTTCTCTCTCTTTCTTTCTTTCTCTCTCTTCCTCTCTCTCTTTTCCTTCTTTCTTTCTTTCTTTCTTCTTTTTCAGTATTAGGGATAAAACTCAGGAATTTGCACTTGCCAGGCAAGCACTTATTCTACTGATCTATCTCCCCAGGTTCTCCCCTACCCCACATTATCTCTATTGCCCCTATAACAAGTTGAGACTAGTCATCGCATACACATGTATTCTCTTCCATTCTGTAGATGACAGTTCAACCCAGAACCTGTACTGACATATGATGGATTGAAATGAGAAAGTGAACAGAGAGAAGCTAAGAAGTAGCTGATAACTGAAAGAATAAAGTTTTTCCTCTCAGTTGATAACCATCGGACTTAGTGTAAGTTGCTTCATTCTGTGTTAAATGTATGGAGCCAACCTGTCGGACCAGGCTCAGTGGCAAAGTACATGGCAGTATACTTCTTTAGCTCTGGCCCACATGACTCTTGTGTTACTGGCCTGTGTTCATTCAACCTTGCTGCCTTTGTACCTGCATAAGCCTGCACATTACAGACAGCACCCTTGATATGATTGCGTGAGGAGCACAGATGCACCAGGTAACAGAGACAAGGCCCCTGGGCCTATCCAGGTAGGCTTGAGTCTGAGCATGTCTGAGTCCCAGGATGGAAAAGTGGGTTTTCAACTCATACTGTGGGATTTTATTCCTGCACGTCTACTGAGTCAAGAGTCTACACTGTCCAACTCTGTTGCCTCTACCTGTCCTCCCCTGAGGCCTTTGCCTCTGGCCCCATATCCTTCTCCCTGACTCAGCCTTAATCCAAGTGTAGTTCTCATTGAAGAGGCTGGCATGTGGAGCCAGGTAAAGGATGATAGGACCAGATAAATACTGAGTGTCCGCCATCATGTGTGGAGCTTCTGAGCAATGGAGGTTAATGTCCCTCTGCCAAGCATGTAAAGTTGAATATAAGAGAATACATGATAGTGTCCATAAGTGGGTTTCCACCTATTAGCTGCATTCTATATTTTGAATGAGCCTTGTGCATTATTACATAAGGGCCGGGAGAGTGAATAAGGTACAACTTCTATTCCCTTCCATCTCTTTGACCACTTGAGGACACTTAGATAATGACAAATGTGAGAAACAGGCTAAGCAATAAACGTCCTGATGCCTTGTGGACTTCCAAGCTTTCAGAACTGTGAGAAATATCAACGCTTCAACAATTGGAGCCTGAGGTGGTTTGTTAGAACATGAGAAACTGAGACATCTTTGCACTGACCTATTGCTGTGTAGACCGCACAAAGTAGCTAGGAGTGTACATTCTCATGCATAGGAAATACTGGGAGCTTCTGACAGGGTCACGGTCATGTCCTAGCAACCCTTGACCACCATTGTGCGCTCTACACGTCACAACATTAACCTCTGTCTCTCGCAAACCTAGCTCCTCCCTCTTAGCATCACACAGTAGGAGGAGCTAAGTTTCCTGGGGTCTCTCACAGCCCAAGTCATAGAAACCATCCTGTCCACTCTTTTCTTGGCTAGGAAAGTTTCTCTGGCTAGAACTTTATGAACACCTTGATAGCATGAAATCTGAACTCTCAGTGTGCTGTGAAATAAGTATGTATAGCTAGGAAAAAGTATTCTGTAGCAATGATTGGCCTACTCAAAGATTTTTCTACCTCTGGTGTATCTTTCTTTCTCGCTTTACCTATTATCATTCTGACTTCTACACTAATTAAGGATTTTACATGGAGAAATTTCCAGGATTATTGAACTTGGTCCTCCATATCAACACATGTGTGGTTTGAAACATGTGGAGTGTGATTAAGCTTAGAAGGGAAAGCCGTATGCTGCCAGATGCAGAAATACAAATGATGGGACTATAAGCACAGGGCACTGGATGCTGTGAGATGCACCCTTGGAGCCTGCTGAGGTAGTAAGACCCTGGTCACAAGTTAATTCCAGCATACAGTGAATTTTTCTCTTGTAGCTTTCGCAAGATGTGGTCTTAGCTGCCACATTTTTCAGAATGTGGCATTAATTTGTGTGTTTGTGAGAATCTCAGATCACGAGGCAGTTCTGACAGCAGACAATCGAATGATAGAAAGACCAAGGTTATGACTGCGATGGACCTGTGGATGTAGGAAATTCATTTCCCCAGGTGTGAGCCACAGAGTGGGGTCAGGTGATGTGTATCAAGATAGCCAGCGGTATGGGAGAAGTAGCATGTATCAGGGTTTCACAACACTGTCCGCATGAGCTGGTGCATGCGAGGGAGCACCTAGTGATCTAGACAGAGAACAGGGAGTCGTGATTCTACTGTAGTCCTGGCAGACTGATAGTCTACCACAGTCAGATCTCACTAGATCAAGCATATCACAGGGTATTTAGAGGTTATGTTGATCTTAGGTGTGCTTTGAGCTCATAGGGAGGAACACTTTATGGGGCAGTGACCTTGCAATGGTCAATATCCCTCGAGGAACATTTGGCTCAGAGGAACAGACTCAGTATTTGGCCCTTTGACTTGTATCCTGCCTATTCTTTATGGAACGAGAGAGAGAGTGGAAGCGTAAGTGGTGATTCTGAGTTATAGAAACAGAGCAGGAGTATTGTTCGCCAGCAGTAGGTCTGACCTTAAGGCCCTGTTCCCAGAGGCATGCATCCGTCTTTTACATCCAATACCTGGACTCTTGAGTGTGGGCTACAACAAGGACCAGGTTAGGGTGCCAGTGGTTGTTCCCAAGATTGTTACTTATGCCCCTCATCCGTCACCCTGATTGCTCAGGCAAATCTACTTCTTTTTTTATCCCCCATTTCATGTTTTTACAGCATACTGATTATCAGCAGTGATTCTGCAAGCCAGATGGAGACTACTATAAATTCCTGACTTACAAGAATAGAAGCTTCAGGGCACCACTATCTACCCTCTGGCAGGTGAGATCTACTGAGAACTGACTCTGGGTTTCAGGCCCTGAGGATCCCACAGGAGAGTGCTTTCACCACGCTTGGGATACTCTACAGAAATTCTTCTTGGGTTCTGGAAACAGAACTCCTTAGGATGGGACTGACAGCCACAGTGGCTGCTATGCAGACCCAAAAAGGACTGACAACCAAACCCTGTCTGCTCCCATTGACCTCAGCCTCAAAGCTTCTGCAGGCTTTGTTGAGGATTTTGAGCAAAGAGTTGCTATTTTTAGTGAGATTACATTCGAGGAGCTGAGATGGCCCCACAAGCAGTTCAGGTCCCCTACCAATACCATCCAAAGGCTGAGGAAAGACAGCAACCTGTTAGCCATTTCAGTACATGGTGCCACACAAGCAGTATGGATTATTGAAAATGAAACAATTCTTGATTGTTTGGACTCTTGAGTTTGCTCACTGAGTGGGGGTCCTGGGAGATGGATTTGTGCAGTAACAGACACATCTAGTGTGCTGTCTAATTTGGGGCACGCTATGTAGACCAATTTCAGAAATGGGTCCAAATCATGGTCCTCGTCATGTCTCAGCCTCACCCTACATGACTCTCTCTTTCCACATAGCCCTTGTGGAGCTGACCACTCAGGACAGACTTGCTGGCCTCTGATTAGAGCCCATGCAACCTTTCCCCTTGAATCCAGCGAGCCGCAGGAGCTCTCCTGTCTTAAGGCAGTCATTATAGTGAGCTTTTGGCCTTCACAGTCTTTTACTAGCCTGTGTCTGACAGATTCACAATTTTGAAATTAACCTCCTTTTATTTTGTAAATTATTTAAAATGATATAGAAAGTATAAGAAATGATACAAAAATTCATTGAACAAAATAATAGGAATTTAGCAGTGGCTGTTGTATTGCATGTTTCTTTGAATTAGTTGTTTAGGTAAGAGACATAAGGCTGAAAGTTTAAAAAAATAGATATAAGAAAAAAGAACATAAGTATAAAATATTTTTAAAGCATTAATTGCTCCTTTCAATTGAGCTTGAGAAATCAGCAGGACAATTTTCAAACTATGCTGCATATATGCATGAATATATATTTTTCCTCTTCTTTCTTTTGTCCTTTCCCTCCTCCCAGTTTCCACTTTCCATTGGACAGAATATTTCCTTTTCATGGTATCTACTGTACCTTTAATATTTTATTTACTCTTTTAAATTCTCATATCATGAGCCAATATTATGTTTGCTGATGTGGGCTTGATTTACTTTACCTACAAATACAGTCTCTAGAAGCATTCATTTACATATAAAAGCCTCAAAATCACTTTTATTACAGCTGAACAATACAGACTCCATTGTGTGAAAATACATTACTGAAAATCATTTCTCAAGAGCTCAGGTCCAGCGTATGAGTGAGACTTTCTGCCAGCTCACCTGTTCCCTGGATCCCCTTTTCAGCCAGAGACCAGGCCCAGTGTGTGTGAGACCTTCCACGTGCTCGCCAAATACCATTCCGGCCAGAGCCCAGGCCTGGCATGTGAGTGGGACCTTCCGCTAACTGTCCCACTCCCTGGAACCCTTTTCCAGCCAGAGCTCAGGCCCCGTGTTTATGTGTGTGAGAACTTCCGAGCATGCTCACAGGATCCCTTTGGGATGCTCGACACAAATTCTTTCTGGATTCTGGCAACAGAATTTCTTAGGATGGAACTGAGTGTGGGTTAAATCAAGGACAACGTTATAGGGTGCCAATAGTTGTTCCCAAAATTGATACCTGTGTTCCTCACCTGTCACCCTGATTGCTCAGGTAAATCTAATTCTGTTTAGAATGGAAGCCCAGCGTGCTGCAACAGGAAAAAGGAGAGCACAGTAGCAAGACTCAAGCCAGGCACATCTGGGTGAATCTGAACCTGGTAAGTCTGGTCCCAGTAAGTTGAGACACTTTACTAGATCCTGACCTAAGAGAGCATCCTCTCTCTGTCTCTCTTAATTAAGAGAGGATGCAACAGGTAATCAGGGTGAATAGTCTGTCTGGAAGACCCCACATACATCAAGGGGAGGTGATCCAAAAGAACTTAGGGAAATTAAATACAAATACCCAATTTAATATCTGCTTAACTACACAAACACAATGTTTGCTCTTATGGTCTAAAATATGAACTGATTAGTTATAAAAGAATGTCAACTGCTAAATCTGACTACTCATTATTGGCTTGCTAATAGTATTACTGTAAATGCAAAACAGCAACTGCCTTAACCACATAAAATCTCTTGGGTAAGAATATCAGCAGGTGTTAAGTTAATAGCAGTACCAAAGCACTACGCCAAAGATCAGAGGACACTGTTATACAAAATGACAGAGAGAAGGAGCAAAATGCAATCTTAGGCCATGAGCCAATCCCAAACAAATGCAGGAGACACTAGCATAGGAGAAAACAGAAATGGCGCACCTGAAATATCTGAAAAAATAGCATCTGCAGTAAAGAAACAAATGTAGAAAAATGTAAAGGAAAGGAGATCAGAAATAATTTATGAAATAAAAAGGAAATGGTAACTATAAGGAAAGAAGTACTAAGTGCTTCTAAAGAAGGCACTGACAAAAAATAGAGAAGAATATAAAAATGATGGAATCCTTGAATGAGCAATATAGGAAATAAACAGAATGCATGAAACAGATTCAAAGAGATATGTAGGAAATTAAAATCTCAACCGCAAGCTTGCGAAACTGCTTGAATGAAAGTGAGGATAGAGTTTCAGACCTTGAAGGCACTGTTGTAGCTATTTTTTTCTTTTGTGGGACTGGGGTTCAAACTCACGACCTTGCACTTGCCAGGCAGGCACTTGTGCCACGGAGCTATCTCCCTAGCCCTGTTGTAGCTATTGAAAAGGTAAGAAAAGATCTCTTTATTTTTATTTTTTTTCAAGTTTCAATGTTTTATTGTTTAAATTTAACAATGGTTATATTACATATTTTCATCATCAGATCAGTTTAGATTAATACATATAGGTATATAAGATTGATAAAACAATTAAACATTAACCTTTCTAAATCAACATTACTTTTTTTTTCTTTTCCCCTTTCTTTTCTTTGAAAGTTGACATATTGCATATTGTCCTCACAATCGTTCTACAGAGTACAGTGTGTGGGCATGACCCACCTCCCTATTGATGTTGCTTAGAAAAAAAAGAAAAAAAAAAGGAAAAGAATATACTTCTCTTTGGACTAAGAGGAAGCAGATACATACACAGAAAAGATCTCTTTAAAAAATTAAATTAGAAAAATAATTGAACATCTGTAAGACAACACAAACATGAGTAACATAAGATTAATAGGCATCAGTGAGAAAGACGGAGTCAACAGAAAGGACATAAAAAGAACATGGGCAGAGAAGTAAAGGTAGGAAAATGTAGAAAGCTTCTCCCATATAGGGAAACAATCTGGCATTCAGGTAGCTGAAGCACATAGAACACCCAATAACATCACCCAATTAAATCTCACTGAGAAATATAATAATCAAGATCTCAAAAATCCATAACAAGAATAACATACTAAAAGCTGCTAGAGAAAAGAAACAGATCACATTTCAAGCAAGACCCATCGGAAGAATGGCAGATTTCTCTTCACAAGCCAGGAAGTCAGGAAGAGCACGGAGTGGAGTACTTCAAGTCCTCCCTGGAAACAAATTCCAGTTCAGACTGCTATACCCTGCAAAACTCTCAAGTTTTATGGAGAAAAAAAAAAAAAAAAAAAAAACTTCCATGAGAAAGAGAAGCTAAAGAATTTAATGATGACAAAGCCAACCCAACCCAGACTAATACAGGATATTTTAGAAAGGAACCAAAATCATGAGAACTCCATGAATGAGAATGGAAAGAACCCAATGGACAGGGCAAACAATGAAACACAGGATATAAAGGGGTAAGCAACAGTAGGTAAATAACATGACAAACATGAGTCAGCACATTTCAATTATTACCATCCGTGCAAATGTTTTCAATTCACCAATTAAAAGAAATAGACTGGCTCAGCGGATTAGGAAGCAAAACCCAGCAATGGACTTTATATAAGAAACACAATTAACTCATAAAAAATTAATAAGCTGAAAGTCAAAGGATGGAAAACAATAACACATGCCCCAGGCCCTTAGAGAAAAAGCAAGGGTAGCAGTTCTGTTCCCACAGTCTGAACTTTGAACCAAGGAAGATCAAACTAAGTGAAGGAGGCCACTACATAATGGTTAGGTGAAAAACGCAAGAGGTAGAGGTAACAGTCATAAATATGTATGCAGCAAACATGGAAGCACCCAACCATATAAGACAAATCTTAATGGAAATGAAAAATCTAATACTCAATAACACAATTTAAACACGTGAACTTATCACCCCCTGATCCAGAAGAAGCAAACAATACAAAGGGTGAGACCCTCAGCTCTGTTCTCCTGGACCTTTCAGATGCAGCAGACTAGGCCTGGTGTGTGTGTGTGTGTGTGTGTGTGTGTGTGTGTGTGAGAGAGAGAGAGAGAGAGAGAGAGAGAGAGAGAGAGAGAGAGAGAGAGAGAGAGAGAGACTTTGTCCTCTGAGCTCCAGACCCCTGTAGACCCAGTTAATGCCTGGCTTGTGCGCGTGGTTCCCTCCCATGGGCTGCAGCAGGAAAAAGCTGAACATAGCAGCCAGACCCAAGCTAGGTACAACTGTACGAGTTCAAAGTTGGTGGATCTGGACCCGGTAAGTGGAATTATTTTCTTAGACCCAGATTGACGAGAGTGTCTTCTCTCATTTTCTTTTGATTTACAGAAGGGGCAATAGATAACTGGGTGAACTAGTCTTCCTAGAGCAGCAGTTCTCAACCTGTGGGTCACAACCCTGGTGGGAGTCGAACGACCAAAATACAGGGGTCGCCTAAAGCCATTGGAAAATGTTATTTATTTGGAATTACGGTTTTGAAGTTGCCACCAAAATTATTTTTTGGTTTGGGGTCACCACAACATGAGGAACTGTATTGCGGGGTCACGGCATTGGAAAGGTTGAGAACCGCTGTCCTAGAGGATGATAGGTACATCAAGGGGAGGTGATCAGATAGAATTTAGGGGAACTAAATTAAATACAAGTTATCAGTTTAATATCTGCTTAGTCACACAGACATAATGTGTGCTCTTACTGTCTAAAATATAAGCCCATTAGTTATAAAAGTTTGTCAACTCCTAAATATCATTATCCATTGTTAGCATTCTTAACTATAATTTTGTGAATACAAAACTATAGCTGCCTTAACCATATAATCTCTCTTGGGTAAGAATGTCAGTAGGTGCTAAGGGTATAAGTGTACCAAAGCTCTACACCAAATGCCAAAGGACAGTGCTATACAAAATGACAAGGAGAAGAAGCAAAACATATGCTCATTAGGGCCAGAAACTGGCGCATTAGCACCAGAAATTGTTTGATTATGGCAGAATATAAATGAGCTTAAAGAGAAAAAAAGGTGTGAGTGAAGCCAAAAAGAGACAAAGTTATATTGAGTTAAAAATGGGAGAGATAGAGTTTCAAAGATCTGAGATTGCATATACGTAGAAGTGGTTTTGACATGCTTCTTTACTATATTATTTTTATTTAAGGATACTGGTTAGAAGGGTTTTCACGGCAACAAAGGATTAAGCTTGCAGTTATCCTTTAAAGTGGATTTGCAAAGTAAAGTGGGCCAAGGAATGGGGAACAATGGCTCAGAAGACAGAGCTGAAACCCTGCAGCCTTGTTTTATCAGGTAAGAACAACTCAGTGAGGGACAAAAAGGATACTTACCACTCAGGAAGTGTTTCCTCAGAAGTTTTGTTTTTTTAAAATTTTTTTTACAATAATTACTACATTGAATACTGTTGTCTTCATCATAGTTGTTCAGAGTACAACATGCAGACATGATTTCTTGTCTAAACATCATCAATACAGGTCTTTCTTTTCATTTTGCAAAGAGAAAGTAACTGTATGTATGGCCAAAGACTCCATAATAGTAGTGGATTATCAGCTCATCTGGCATTCTCAGAAGCTCTTAACTTGAGCCTTTTACAACTCAGCATGCTAATAGGGCTTTCCTTTTTATACTTCGTGGTGAAGCTTTTCTGATGGATGGTTAAGACTAAGATAAACCGAGGCCTATATTACAAAAAATGTAACTTATGTATCTGACAAGGTCAGTCAGGTTCCCTCAGGATTTACCCTGAAACCATGTACTGCTGGCCCTAGAAGCTTCACCTTGCAATACATAAGTTGGTGAATATAAAAAGTGAGAGGCAACGCGTTTGAGCAATCTCTTCAAACCAAAATATAGTAAATGACATCCTTCTAGCAAATCAATCCTCATCCACCTTGCATCAAACATTTATATAATTAGGTGATACCCTTCACAATTTTGACCTAATGCAGCCCCTAAAAAGGTGGAAACTGTGTTGTTCTACTTATCCAAAAAATTGTATTGTGCCTTAAACTGTTTAGATCAACCCAAAATGATGTTTCGACTGTGTTTGATAATGCTGGTTGCTTCCATACAGATTCTGGGCTAGTTTCTCTGGTGTTACTGTCTGTCATTGTCCTTTAGCTAAGTTACATTTATATGCTTGCTTTCAGATATAGGTTTTCTTGTGTTAATGGAGACTGCATACAGTCTTTCTCTTTCAAAATATACAGGTTGCTTGACACATAATTAAAATTCAGTTATGAGTAAAAGGGAGAGCAAATATCTTCAACTTCACTTGTCCAGATATATATTTTTAAAGTGTTAAATATTACAAATGATGAAAGTAAGGCAACAGAACAAGTACTCAATTATAGAAAACAGAATATACTAATCTGGGTTCAAGAACATGCTCGTGTTTTTCCAGAGAATGCTGAGCTATCAATTTTTGCAGCACAGTAGGCCGTCAGGCTATAACACTAAGCTAAGACTCGTGGAGAAGTTGCCAATGATGATGTCAGATTGGACATGGGGTCTATTGAAATAATTGTCAACATGGAAATCTAAAGTCTAAATAAGAGATAGAATATGTAGAGGTAAAAACTGAAAGCTGCCATTACTAAGAAAAAATGAAATGAAAAAATGTGATAATATATATTAATTATAGCTAAAAGATTCTAGTTCTTCCAATTTTTTTCTGATAAGAGACCTCTGCTAGCAGACAAGAACATCTAGATTGTCAGGTGTGAGGAAAGAACTTCTTGGTATTGAAGTTTGACCATCGAGCTATGAACTTTCCACCTAAAGACTGGGTGAGGGCTCTCGCATAGCTGGACAGTACAGTGGAGGTGAATGAAGACATTCTACCTCGGCAGTGTTTCCACTTTGGAACTGAGATTACTTTAATGGAAACCATGTACTCTCAAAAAGTCAGTATTGATTATGCCTTCATCGTCTATAACAAGCATAACAAGCTCTTTATTGAGAAACTATCACAGCATCGAGATTACAGATTGGCTATAATTCCTGAAAAGAAAGATGCAGTAAAGATGCTAAAAGAAATTACATTTCCCAAGGCAGAAGAGCTGATGGCAGAGTTCTTACAATGATATATCAATGAATACAGACAATATACTGAAGAAAAGAGGAAGCATGCGGAGAAATTTACCCGGAACATGGCTACCAAGCAAGAGTTGGAAAAAGAAAGAGTGCAGCTCTACAAAAGCAGTAAGAGCTGGAACAGGAACAGTTTCATGCCTTTAAGGGAAGTATTTGGAACCAGGAACTGGAAAAGGAACATGTAAAAGTTGTACAGGAGTTTGTGAAGGCGAATCCTAGTCATGGTGGACCACTGATACATGATTTGGAAAAGCCCTCTTTAGAAGTGTTCCTCACCTCACCCATCTCAACCACACAGCTTTCAGGGTGTACTTCAACTCAAAGAACAGCCAAGCCACCAGTAGTGGCCAAATCCTCACAAACTGGAGTGCCGAACAACTCTGAAAGTATTCCTGCCATTGATGGGTTGTGTAATTCGGTGGTGCCTGGAAGGCTGTGCCCACCATTCCTTCAGTGCCGACAATGCTCAGGGAGCAGAAACGGGTGGCATTCCCCGTGGAAAACTGATGAGGAATGAATTTGCCATTTCTGGCATTCTCACCCCCAAGCAAAATTCCTGTTCTGATTATTGCAACACAAAGAATGAAAAACTTTTCCTTATGCAGGACGAACATGGTTTCATCACGTTGGGCTGGTTTTGTGAGTCCCACAAAGATGACCTTTCTTTCCAACCTTGACCTATGTACTCATTACCCATACCAGATGTTGTTGCCCAACTCAGTATATCACCTGCTCCCCTAAGTTCCAGGAAACTGGATTATTAATTACCTTACCATTGACTACTAGAGATTTCTTCCTGTGCCAGGGTGACACTACTAGGAGATTTTTTTCCCTACCACTGTGTCTTGGTTACTTTTCTCTTCTTGCTGGGACAAATACATCACACTCAAAATTCAGTGAAGAAAAGTTTCTTTTTTTTTTTTTTTTTCCAAGCCAAACTGTATCCAGCTTTATTAAAGATACTTTTCATAAACAATCATGGTATTTCAGGCAGGACATGGGCACACAATCGTGAACAGTATACAACAACTTTCAAACTCCCTTCTTGGATGGACTACCAAAAATCAGAAAGCCACTATAAAATCCAATGAAGTCTTCATCTGAGGCTTTGAAGTAGGGAAAGTTTAGAGTGAGGGTTGACATTTCACATTTATTATGTTGTTTAACAACTTTTCACAAGCCGACCCTGACTTTCAGGAAATGAAAATGGCAGAATTATCAATCTGAAGTTTCACAATCTAGAAAAAGAAATCAATTGTTCTTGTGGGACACCGTCTCAACGTTACTGGCAAGTCCAGATTGCCTGACAATGGTAACATCACTTTTGAGAATCAGATCCCAATGGGTCTCTGGGCTTAAGGGAGTTAAGCCTATGCTGATCGCAGAGGAAAAGGAGGACATAAAATGAACTGGGAGCTGCCCCGTACCACGAGGCATTTGTGCCAAGGTGGCCACATGTGTCAACATCACGGAATCCTTCCTCCTGGGAGCCAAGAGGAAGTCTCTCAAAACCAGCAGGGAAAGGCGCCTTCCCCACATCAACCCAGCCTTGGAGACATTGTGCTACTGACATAGGCTCCTTCCCCGCAAAACAATGAAGTGTTCTGTGTGCTAACAGCATAGCTTAAAAAAAAAGGAAAACGAAATTCTGCGTTTTTATAAAACTTGATAAAAATGGTATTTCTAACTGTACAGTCACCAGAAGTACACAGTCATCAAAAGTGCACACCTTCACTTGGCATCTCCAGCGCCGTCAGCTCTCTGTGCCTGCTCTGTTCTGGCATCTCCACGTTCTGCAGGGTTATCCTATCCTTGCTGGCATCAGCTTTTCCCTTTTTCCCCGTGGGCACCTTCTCTCCCTTCTTCGCAGGGGCCTTTTCTGGCTTGGGCTCTGGCTTTGGAGGAGCTGGTTTAGCAGACAGCCTTGCAGATCTTCTCCGTGGTTCATCTTTGACCTTGGCTTTATCACCTTTAGCATCCCCTTCAGCCTTTCTCTTGGGCATGGTGGCCATGGCAGTGGCTCACAGGCGCTAGACACGAGATGCAGCGGCGGGCAGCTTTGAGCGGCCCGGGCGTCGTGCTCGCTTCTTCTTTACACTGCTCAAGAAAAGTTTCTCTTAGCTCATAACTGAAACTGGAAGTTTTAGTTCATACTCAGGTGGCTCCAAGCCAGACCGGTACACGGCAGAGAGCAATCTTTTATAGTGGAAGCAAAAAGCCAGAACAAATGGGAGTAGTGGTAACAACAGCCGCAGAGCGCAAGCCTGTCTCCATGATGTTGCACTCAGGCGGCCTGCCCCAGGAGGGGTGCAGTACTCACAACCATAACCCCAGCAGTATTCCCACCCGTAACCCCAGTAGAGCACAAGCTCATCACAAGCTCTAGAAGCCTGCCCCATGACCGCATGATTCTTGGGGAGGAGAATTAGACACAAACAATAACAGACTGGTAAGTCTCAGGTGATCTGCATAGTATTTCTCCCTTGTACCTCATGCCTTGTGACTTTTTGTTGGCAATGTAATACGAGAGCTATATCATACTAAGTTGCCTCAATATTTAAAAATTATAAATTGTGTGTAGCTAGGCTAAACTAGGTGTTTGGGCTATTTAGATGGCATCCCTGTTTTTGTTTTGTAGTGGTAGTTTTAAGGTGGTATGTGCTTATTATATATATTTGTCTTTACTCATTCTTTTTTTAAGGTTTTTAATTACTTTTAATAAGAAATATCAATATGATAGTTTCACAACACATTAGTAGTACATTCATGATAATTGACACATTTCATATTGTTCTCATAGTAGTAATACAGAGCACAGGGTGTGGGCATGCTAGATTTTCTATTTGACATTGGTAAGGACAGAAAAAAAAAAAGAAAGAAAATTCTTCTCTTTGAACTGAAAGGAAGTAGATGTATACATAGTCCAATATTCCATAATTGCAGTGGGTTACCGGTGCAAACAGCGATGTTGGAGGTTGTTGATTTAAGCCTCCTACAGCTCATCATACTAATCTAGTTCTGTGTTTTGGCATATGTTTATTATATAATTGCTTAAATCCTATGTAACTGAGGCTATCTCAGTGTTATGATGAATTCTCAAGAGTAGCATTTTTCACTTTTACTTATCTTCTACCATGCGAAGATAGGTACACAGCTCCAATGTAGTAGAAAAGGAATAACAGATCTGCTAGTGACCGGTGGACTGCCCAGCGTCCAGAGCTCTGAGAAGCCAGTCTATCATTTGTAAGAAATGGAGGCTGTGTGTTTTCACTGATCAGCAGAAATGTAGATATGCAGTTTCTTTTTTTTTTTTAAATCTCTCTAGTGAGGATGGCTGGAGAGTAATAGCCAGAACTTAATCTTCTAACGGGCAGGAAATGAGGTAGCTTTTGTCTAGGAAAATCACAGAATCTGCCAGCTCATAGCAAACATTATGAACTGATCTTCCTAGGTATCTGGCTTATATATGAATCCATGTATTAACTAGATCACAGAGAGAGCTAAATTTCCATACCTGCACACCTGTCAAATCACAATCACACTATGATATTGACCACATCTCTTTAGGCACCTCTTAGCTGTGACAGTTCCTTAGATATTTTTACTGTGACATTGTGGCATTTGTTTTGGTAGACTGGACTTTATTCTATATTTTTTCCTCAAAGAAGCATCTATTTTAAATTTGTCATTGGTCTTTCTTACTTTTTTCTATCTGCTGTACATTTCCTTTCTTTTTTTTCCTCTTAGTTTACTACATTTTAAATAAATCTTAAAAACTGGTATAGAAATATCTTTGTTTGCTCACTATGGTGCCAAAAGAAGAATGTTTTCCTAGTTTTAAAGAAATTTTGTTTACCAATTCTGCATTCTTCTATTACAATGAATATTTGTTTTCAATTCTGTTTTGTCATTTATATACCTTTTAAGGGTACACAATTTTATCCAAGTGAGAAACTTGCTTCTTGTAACGATAAGTTCTGGTGTCGGGTATTGTTAGTTTTTGTTGATTATACAAAGATAGAGGCTTCAGGGCAGAATTATAAATGTAGCATAATATCTCTCGACTCGACTTAGTGTACACGCAGTGACACAGACCTAAACCCGCTTCAGAATGAGAATGTGAAACTGCACATTGCTTGTGGAACTGGGTGAGTCACAAGACTTGCAGAAATAATCATTCTTTGTTTTATCTTGTTTCTGTTCTTTGTTTGTGTTTCTCGGGAGAAGCTTTCCCTTTGATTTTTGAGCTATTTGGCCCTTCAGAAGATTTCCTTGTGCAGTCAACTTCACGGACTTCATAGTAAAGCTCAGTATATGCTGGAAATCGTGGCGATCCTCCTACCAAAATCTCCTGGGTTTTGTGACTGCTGGCAAGGACCGCAGTCTTCACAGGCACTTTTTTCCCCTCTGAATTGGTACTGCTGCACACAACTCCAAGATGGGCACACAGAATCAAACATGACGGTTTCTTAGAATTCTAACTGTTGACTGACAGCCACTGCCAATAGAAGAGCAGGGGTATCGTGTGCACACAGAGCTGTGTTTTGTTAAGGTCTCCTGAACACAACGCCCTGCAGAGGTCTGGGCATGTCCCTCTGCACCAGTATACGCCATACCTATCTCTGACTTTCACAATCCTACCAGCAGACAATGGAAGATGTCTTATGTTTCTGAAGGAGTCGCTGACAATGTGCTGACCTTTCCTGGATTTAGCAATGGATGGATTTGCCCAGACAAGGATGGACCATCAGGAGGCTATCAAGAGTTCCCCTGGTTGGCCCCCTTTGTGCTCCTTTTTCCCATTGCAATTCTTGTCAGCACAATGGCTGCTCTGAATCCTTGGGCCTACTGTTTCTGGGCCTCACTCTGTTGGGAGTTCTCAATATCCAGGCTCAGTACTAGATTCCTTGCACAAGTCAAATTTCACTTCTGAACAAGTTCTCACTGCAGTCGGACCTCCAGGAACATGAGTTAGGGTTGTGAAAGGGCAGCGGCAGGAAGGTACTGGAATCCAGGAAGAGTGGCGATCGAGGGGGATGGGAAAATGAACACAGGACGGATGCTGGGTGGGAGGACTCAGAGAATCCATGGCTAAGCCCTCTGAGGTGGAACCGTCTTCAGTCCCTCTGCACAAGCAAGAATGTAGAAGGTTTGAGGGGCCCAGAGCTAGTACTCCTCATCATCCTTTCCTTGACAATTGAGAATTAACTCTTCATTCAGGACCCTTTCAAAATCTGAAGCATTAGAGCTGTATTTGTCTGCTCAGGCACAACATACCCAAGTTCTGCTATCCTGAAAGTGGTGAGAGGTTATGGCAGGGACAGGGTGGGAAGGGCGGCTCTGAGGTGCCTCATGGATACTTCTGTCAAAGCACCCTTTAAATTCCAGGGAAAGTGGTTTGTCACTAGCTTAGCGCAGAACATATTTAAGAACATACATCTAAGCCAAACAGACATACACATGAACATCATGAGATGAAATATGGTCACAGAGACAGTACCACCCACACCTGGGTCAAGTAAAGCTGCCAATTCAGAGGACCTGAGAGGCAGCCTTATTTGATACATGAAGGATTTTCTACATGAGTAAGGCTGCCTCTTACCCCACTACTGGGTAATACATCAATCTTCCTCCCTTCACAACTCCTTGCCTCCTACCTTTCCTGCTTCACTATTTCTCTCCTTCTATCATTCCCACCCTCTTCTATGCTGCTTCTAAAATACCGTGGTTCCTTTTTATGTCTCGTGGTTAAACTTTTCAACCATTCTTCAGGTGATGGGCACTTTGGTTACTTCCAAGATTTGGCTATCACAAATTGTGATGCTACAAACACAGGGGCATAAACATCTCTATGATATCATGTTTGCAGCTCTTCCAGGAAAATCCCAGGAGCGGGATAGCTGGATTGAATGGGATTTACAGTCCTAGTTTTTTAATAAGTCAAGTAAAGCCAGATAAGTATGTTGGGCAGTAAAAGGCTCAAGTCAACAGCTCCCTACTATTATGGAACATTGATATATATATATGTATACGTATATATATGTATAATCTATGTATATCTCTATCTATCTGTCTATCTATCTATCTATCTATCTATCTATCTATCTATCTATCTATATATCTCTGCATTCTATTACCTCAATGAAGAGAAATATTTGTACCAGTAGTGTTTAGAAAAGTTATCATGTTTGCATCTTGTTCTCTGAACAACTACTATAAAGACAACAATATGTATGGTATTAATTATTGTGGCTGTCCTACTAACCTGCTTTGAAACTAGCTCATTGTTATTTCTTATTAAAAGTAATAAAACTATAAAAAATAAAAAGATTGATTCCATTGCATTCATATATGCTTCCTAAACAAAAGAATCATGGGTAAATACAAAAAGATTGAGGTGTTCCAAAACAGAGGGTTGGACACTGGAACCATGATGTATCCCTACTCTAGATTTCCACGTAGGACTCATAAGGAAGTGATCTAAAGGAACCTGTCTGCCTTTAATCTTAGCAGGCTCAGCCCCAAATGCTGAGGAGAGAGAATTACATGTTTCTGTCAAGGATGAGTAACTTTAGGAGACCAGGTCTCAAAATATTAGCAAAAAATCAGAGTAAGCCTGAGAATGTGTTTCTTCTACAGTAGGATCATTACCAATGTCATCACCATGATATGACAGAGGGTCATAACCGTGACTGGTGGCATCTCAGATAGCCTTTCTTTAGAAGGCAGAAGAGCATGGTGTCACCACTTTAGATACTCAAATAGGGGTTAATGAGCCGCTAAATGGGCATGTTCCCTGGATACAATCTGTGTTATGTCACCCTCAGTCAAGGTTTGTAATGAGAGTCTTAAAGGGCAGGATCTCAGTATAGTTACTGCAGGAAGGTGCATAACCCTCTGAAGTATCTGTAGGCAGCTAGAGGCAGGAGATGACAAAAATCAGGAAGTAAGGGGCATCTAAAAAGCTAGTTAGGGGTTGAGAAGATAGCTCAGTAGGATAAGCTCTTGCCTGGCCTTGCAAGGCCTTGAGTTCAATCCCTGGTTCCGGATAAAAAGGTCAGTTAGGTGCCTTAGGCTAAGGGTTACATGTAGCACAGACTCAAGTGAGAGGACACATTTGGCTCAAGGCCCATAGCAGACCTTGTTTGGAGTAAACTAGAAGTTCAGGAATCTGTAAGGAGAGTGAGGAAATGGAAAATTAGGGATCAGTGCCAGGGGATGGAGTATAGGACAGGCTGCCATAATGAAGCAGCAAAAGACACAGTAAGTTCTTCAGTGTCAGTTGAGAAGACCCTATAGAAGACAAAATACAAGCTCACATGGGGAAGTTTTGGGGCCACGGATGTAAACTTAGCTTGAGCCCTCCCTTGGTGGGAGGGCTCATGGGTTAAGAAGGATTGAGATTTCAAAATCCTGTTGCAACCCTAGTCCAACTTTATGCATTGCAGGGGAATTAAGCCTGTGTCCTCTCTGGTGTATCACTCAGCGCCTTACACTCTCCCTGGGACCACGAATGACATCACAGAAGTTATGCTATTGTCCCTAGTGGCCAGCCAGGCCAGTACACCCTGGCCAATGTCCTAGGAGAGCCCTGCATTTGTGAGGTTTCATATTGCAATTTGGGCACAAATTCCTCCCAGAAGAGCACAAAACGCTCTGCAACTTCAGGTGGATGCTATCCTGTGAGGAGAAGGTAGTGTTGACTGGTTGGATAGAATGGGATAGTAGCTTCTTTCTCGTCAGGAAAAGGTGACTTCTTGGCATCTGCTCTGTAGAATCAGGGAATTGCACCAGGAGAGTGCCTGCCACTTACTACAGCCAGAGTGCTATTTTATTCAGTGTTCCTTCTCAAAACCAGTATGTTCTCAAGGGCATCCTCTATCGCAAGCCATCACACCATTGCCTCATGTTGTTGGTACCTGGTCATGCCTGTGGAAGTGGTTCTAAGGCCCCCCTCCATAGAGTTCTTTTCAGATCCCCCATGGGTAGGAGAATTCTTGGCCTCTTTCATTTATTCAGCTTGGTTTATGTGTTGAGCTCGTGATGGTTACCCACATCCGTCATTGGAACACTCAGTAGCCTGAGGCAGGTGGATTCATGGTGCTCTGGAACTGCCTAGCAAGATACTGTCTCACTACATAAATTACATACTTCTCTCTGTCGCCCATTAAGTACTAGCTTGTCCACAAGGAAGATAATGGAGCTGGGTCCTGAAGTGAAAATGCAATACATTGAATTTTTCAAGTCTCTGAGCTCCTCTAATGACCATGTCAACATCACTTCTCTGATGGCTGATGAGTAACAGGCAACAACATTAAGGAATATGAATCTGTGAAGGCCTGATATGCCCCATTGGGGAAAGGAAAGAGGAAGATTCAATCTTCTCTTCCAGCCATGATAGTGATGGTGCCTTAAATTTGGGGCATATATGTCCCAGTGTACTGTCTTGTGCTTTCTCTGAAAGTTTAGTTAAGCCTTATTCAGGTGACCACTTTATTCACAATTCCAAAATTTTCCAATCTAACTTCCATTTGCCAAATACTTGACACAGTTGGGGCCTGTCTTCTTCTTCTTTTTTTTTTTTTTTTTTTTTTCAGACCCTTCAGGGGAAAAGTTTATTTATTTATTTATTTTTTAAGTTTCAATTTTTTATTGTTTAAATTTAACAATGGTTATATTACATATTTTCATCATCAGATCAGTTTAGATTAATACATATAGTTATATAAGATTGATCAAACAATTAAACATTAACCCTTCTAAATCAACATTACTTTTTATTTTCTTTTCCCCTTTCTTTTCTTTGAAAGTTGACATATTGCATATTGTCCTCACAATCGTTCTACAGAGTACAGTGTGTGGGCATGACCCGTCTCCTTATTGATGTTGCTTAGAAATAAAAAAAAAAAAGAAAAGGAAAAGAATGTACTTCTTTTTGGAGTAAGAGGAAGCAGATACATACACAGTCAAATGTTCTGCAATTGCAGTGGGCCACCAGTGAAGCTTGTGCTGTTGGAGGTTATTGAATCTAAGCCTCCTAAAGCTCATCTCACCAATCTAGCTCTGCGTTTAATGCATTGTAATTAAGCATTTTTTTTTCTTGCTGGGTGGTCAAGGGCAAGTCGAAGCAAGACCTGTATAACAAAACATTCATTTTTTTTTTGTATCTTCCAGGGTCAAATCCCCTCAGGATTAAGTCTGGGACCATAGGCAGTACTTTGTAGAACTGTTGTTAGTGTCAGCCTTCGGGACGAGTCAAGGCCATTGCTTGGCCATTTTGCTTTCTGTGAAAGCCTGAGAGAATGTTTTTGTCCGGGTGACTCTCCTTAGACGCACTACAGTTCATTCATCCCTTTCCTCTGAGGTCCCATAATCTCCTTGACCAGGAAATTTGGGACACCTCTGAATTATAGGATATTACAGCACAGGTTTTGTCTTCTTTAATCTTTGATTTGCTTGCATGGATCTACCTCCCCATTCTCTTGACGTTTACTAATTTTGGAATCCATAATAAACAATTCAGGAACAGTAGCTGAGTAATTTCCTTGGGCACTAGATAAAAATGCTGGAGGTCTTTCTCTCAGAGCCGTGTGAAGCCAGCCCTTTGTGTGTGTCCCATCACGAGACATTTTTCCTAGGATTAACCCATGACTCTTAGATTGTACCGCAAGCCTCTACAATTGTTTATAAAATATCAAAGCTTTCTTATACCAATATTAATTTAGAACTATAAAACTAACAACCAATCTTACTAGGAATTAAAAGATTTTAAATAATCTCTTAAAATATCTTCACATGTTATAAATTTTAGTGATAGGTTCTGGCCCCTGTGTGATCTGAATTATTATGATAGTCATCTAATATGACAGATTGACCGGCTACAATTTTGTATATACTAATATTTCTAAATGTCTGTGTAAAAATATGTAGCTACTTTTATCACATTGCATAGGGATTTATTAGAATATCAATGATCAATGGAAAATACAGATTCCAAGTTAAGTGTAAGATGCTTGATATTCAGAAAGACAGTGATATTAAGCTCAGTGCTTATGTTATAGAGTAATAGTATCACAAAACTTCACTTCTGGTGGGTTAAGAAGGTAAGTTTACAGGCCAAAAATTAGAAAAAAAAGGGCTACAAGGATTGCCAGTATTTTGGCCCTAGCCCTTCAAGGTCAGTGAGGACTCAGGACATAAGAGAACCTGTGCTATAACATCCTATAACTCAGTGGTTTCCCAAATTTTCTGTTCAAGGAGATTATGGAGCTACAGAGGAAAGGGACTGAAGATTCATAGTGTGCCAAAGGAGACTCACTTAGAGAGAAAACATTCTCTCAGGCTTTCACAGACAGCAAACTTGTCAAGCAATGGCCGTGACTCATCCAGAGGGCTGACAGTGACAACAGTTCTACAAAGCACTGTACATGGTTCCAAAGTAAATTCTGAGGGGAATTGGCTGACCTTGGGAGATACAAAAGTTGCATGTTTTGCTATATAGATCTTGCTTTATCTTGGCCCTAACCATCCAGCAGAAAAGTTTAACTATGAGGCATAAAAAGTAAAGGTAGATTAGTATGCTGAACTGGAAAAGGCTCAAATCACTAGCTTCTGACATTGGCAGTTCTGCTGATAACCCATTACTATTATGGGCTATTGGACTATATAGAGCTACTTTCTCTCTATATAAAGTTCAATTAGATTGAAAGATTTGCACTAATAGTGTTTAGAAAAGATATCATGTCTGCATCTTGCACTCTGAACAACTACTATGAAGAGAACAATATGCAATGTATTCATTATTTTAACTATCTTAATAACCTGTTTTGAAACTGACCATTGTTATTTCTTTCTCATTAAAATTAATGCTTACTTAATCTTTCTGTTTCTTCAATGATAAAGATAAAAAATTAAGTATACACAAGCACCAGTTTTTGGTTCTGACACTTGGGACTCACAGGAAAATAGGATCTTCCAAGGTAATGATGAGCCTAAAAATTCTGCCATCCGAGGCCCTCCTGGATCACTTTTCAAGTACAGCAAAAAAGACACTGGGCAGTCTGTCCCAACTTCAGCCTTCACTGGGACTTAATTCTGTCTGCAAGCTCCAAATCACTGGAAATTTGATTGCCCCGTTCCCAGAGAATGGGTAGGGCGTCCAATTCCCTGCCCTCACTGGAAACTTTGATACGACCAAATGCGTCAATACTTATCCTGCCTGAACTTGCCTCTGAAGAAAAATGATGGTACTAGGGGTACACACAGCACCCACTGAGATATCTCTATCAGAGCCTCAAGTCTCGCTGGATATCACAGGCAAAAAACTTTTCTTGCTCACATGGAAACCACCATATATTGTTCTTTCTGAGTTTTCAGGTTGCTGCACTGAATCTTCAGTTCCTATAATGGGTACTGATGTCTGAACTACAGAACCCCAGATGCCAGGTAATTGTTGAGTACACCCACTACACACTAAAGCAACAATTCTCTATATCAAGGAAAGGGGAGAGAGCTTATTACGTTTCTCTTACTATATTACGTGACTTTATGTTTACAATTTTTAAAAATTTTGATGGTCAGGGTTCTGCCTCAGCACAGGCACCTTGGACCCACATTATGTGTCATTGATCTTGTCTGGTGGAAGAACATCCTTTTGGGAGAGCTGTGGGGTGCTGATTCCCCCGGTATCAAGAGAAAGGGGATATGCTTGTGTATTCCCTGAAGATTCCACATCTTCTTTGTGGTTATCAGGGAGATTGACTGAGCCTCATCATGAACCCAGCATGCATGAAAGGCTTTGAACATCTGAATCTCTCCATCACTTTTCTAAAGATTCTTCCAGAAAGATACTACTGGCATTGTTAAGAAACATCCTGACAAGCACTTCCACTTCCACTGGGGACAAGTGAGCAGCCTGATCCATAAGGCCACACCCACTGTGGAGGCACAAGGCATGACGATTACCCATGGAAAGTTATTTGTGTCCATGCTTGTAGTTCTCTCTTGTGAAGTGTGTCCTGTTCATGCAGAGGGCCACTATTGGGCCTACTGCCCCCATTTACCTTTCCTGAACCAAACTCAGTGGCTAAGTGGGAAATTCTTGTCACCACCAATGAGTCTAACAGGCTCGGAGGTCTTTTCTCAAGAGGCAATGAGAAAGTTTTTTCAATAAAGTTGGATAATTACACAGGACTTAGCGGGAGGACCCGTCTACATGTTATGGGAAACATCCTGGAGAAGCCAACGGGCCTTGTATTGGAACCTTAATTTGGAACCAGAAGGTGAAGAATGATGGTGACCCTCAGACCTCCACTACTAGGGAGCTAAAATAGCTGGGAGTATCTAATGGCTTTCAGGAACTTTTTCTGGGTTGTATTGCAGCCTTTTCTTATGTACCATCCCCCAGTGATCTTTAGCCTTGTGAGGACTTAGCCCGTGCATGTCTCTGGCAGGAGGAGGCTCAGTCTCCCTAATGCCCTGGTCGTTTGTGGGTTCCACATGTGGATGGCTTTTACTCCAACAAAGTATCCTTATCATTTTGAAGTTCCTGATTTTTACTTAACAGTAATAAGGCATCTTCTTCATGGCTTCAAGGGTGGATATCACCAGTGTTTGCACCCAAGAGTACCAGGGATCGAGACATCACCAGGGGGACCTCTGGTGCCTTATGACATCCACGAATGAACTACAGCTCCATGCCCCTGTGTGCTCCCAGGTACAAATGGTAAATTTTCCTATCTTGGCATGTGTTAGACCTTCCTCCATATTGATGCATGATGAAGCTGCCACTGTTCCCCTTAAGTTTAATAGACTGGACTCCTTGTTTTATAATGCAAAAGTGTTTGCAATGCGCTTTACTCATTGTATATGCCAGCTGCACCCAAACCTTACTCTTTTACAGCTGGAATAGCCTCCCCTCAGTCGTCGCCCCTTTCACCCTAAAGTACCCTGGTATGAAAACTGCTCTGTATGTGTCATCAGAATGAGACAAGGCTCTGCCCAGATCCAAAACCTTGTGGGACTGTCGGTTGCAGGTATAACTGCTGTGATTGAAATTCTAGGAACCATGTCTGCACCAACTACTGACTCGGTTCTGGAAGTACAAACTGCCCACTTTGCAAATTATTTAACACATGATATATCCTTAGCCCTTATGTCCGAGCATATAGATCGACATCTGGAGGCCAGGATGGGTGCCTTGGAAGGAGCTGGGTTATCTTTAGGAAAGGACGTACAAGCTGTGCAGTTTATTCTGCCCGTGCAGTGTCCTGGGGCTTATTGATTCACTTGTGTAACTCCTGCTTTGTGCAGCAATGCCAGGTACGAATGGGAAAGGATCCGGGACCACCGTGTGGGAGTGTGGAACCATCCTCATATGAGTTTGGCACTAAGTCCATTAAATATAGAAATTGTGCATGCATGCTCTGCTCATGGTCCCATCAATGATGCTTCTAATTTGGTGTTAAGTAATTTTTTTTTATAGGTTCAAAATGTTTTCCCTGCATGGCTTAAACTCTTGGCTTTGATCATTCCAGCTGTATTAGTATTGCTTCTGCTTTTTCCAGGAATTATTGGATGGGCTCAAGGACAATGAGTTAATTTCTGGGTCACCGTCCACAAACAGCAATTCAAAAAATAAAAGAGGGGGGAGATGTTGGAAGCCAGACTCTGAAATTAGTTTGACCTTGCGGAAGAAACAGTCTGAGAAAGAAGTGAAATTTACCAACATGTTCAGCTTTCTCATCCCGCAGTATGGGCTACAGGCCCAACAGGTCTTGTTTATCAGCTGGGAAATTATTCTGGCACCAGCAAAATAAGTAAGCTTATTGTTAACCAGGACAAAGGTTGGACACAGCTTCAAGATTTTTTGTATGTAAGGGAGAAGCCAGATAAACTCATAGCTGGATCACTGTCCACACCTCCTGACCCAGGCTTGCTTTCTTAATGTTCCACGCTCCCTCTACCCTGACCTCTCCATAGCTGGACCCCATAACCCTCCTACCTTCCTTTTCTTAAATTTCAATTTTATAAAGAAGATATTGTTCCAAAGGAGAGAAAAACTTCAACAAGAGAAAGGAGAACAGAAGGAAGGGAAAAGGAACTCACTGTTTCTGACTAAGGTGAGAAGTAAATTTCATTTCTTACGGGGGATTCTCAGGGTGAGCGAGGCAAGGTGACGAACTGTCTCCACAGCCAAGTGACAGGTCTCTGGAACTAAAGCCCGCATGTCGCTGCCTATCTGCATTCTCTCAGACAGACGCAGTTCTCACTCCAAACTGGAAGCTGCAACGATCCCAGACTTGCCTTTATTTCAAGTGCCTCAGTTCTGTGACACAGGCTGGCATGCGTGGTCTCATGGATGTCTTAATAGGGGTGGGCAAGAAATGAATACAGTTAGTGCTTGCCAGTCAGGATGCACATGACAGTGAGCGTGCCTGTGTGGTGCATAGCAGGGGACCCTCAGAGTCACACTCACTCACAGTATTCTACTTATATGCGTGAGAAAGAAGCAAAAGCAATTCCCGGGCGTTTCGCTGATTGGGATGGGAAGAGCTGGAATTGCCACCGTGCATGTTGGGGCCACTCAGATCAGACAGAGCCCGAGGCAAGTTTTTTTTTTTTTTTTTTTCTGCCTGGATGCTGGATTACAGTTATCGTATTGCTCTACAAGCACCGAGAATGCATGCTCAGGTGATCTGTGCATCCACATGGTGAGGGAAGAACAGTGATTAGGCTAGCACGGACAGGATCCCTGTCTGGTGAGATCAACATTCCAGGGGTGCTGGCTCAGCGTGCCACACCTGCTCACCCTCTGCCAAACTTATCATTCACCCTGCTGTCTTAGTTACTATAAAACAGCATCCACTGGACTGTGCAGCCTTCTGCCACCCACCTTGATGCGGCTGCTCCTGTGGAATGTGTGGTACACGACCAAGGGCGGGCACGACCTATACCTACAAAGGTGCTTCTGTTGGATGAGAATGTGCTCTAGAGCTGCTGTGGAGGCAAAGTCAGAATTGGTAGCAGGTGTGCTCTAGTCAAACAAAGGGTGAACACGGCACAGCCCCGCCAGGACATCCTCATGCAGGCTGAGGGTCTGGAACTCATTGCGTTGTTCCTTCTCTGAGCACCGGAATGTTCCAAGGACCTCTCCAGATCCCGCGAGAGAAACTGATGGAGCCCATCTTTGCTCTTTGGACTTCACTGACTAAGACACAAAGAGCACAACTGGGAGTCTCAGTGCCAAGTGTTTATTTTGAAGAGAAGTTGGGCTGCAGCAGCAAGACGCCTTTGGAGAGGTGGGCGGCAGAAGGAAGGGTCCTGAAGCTCTCCTACTCGCACGGTGGCCAGCAGTTGAATTGCACAGAGGCTTGGGCTGAATTTACAGGAAGAATGTGGTATGAAGAGATGGTAGGTACCTAAGAAGGGACAACAGAGTGAAATGGTTGTGGTTTGGAGTTGGGATATCACAAAGACAAAGGAGGCCCGAGGCTTCCAGCCCATGGCGCCCACCCTTTCCACCCATTCACCCTTGTCCAGTCATATTTGCAGTCTGTTCAGTCGAGGTAGTCCAGTTTGCACCCATCTGTAGGAGACAGAATATTAGTGTAGGAACAGGTGCATTTGGGTGTTTGTTTTGCATATTTTAGTTTGTGCATATGTGTGGCAACATGTGTGTGTGTGTGTGTGTGTGTGTGTGTGTGAGAGAGAGAGAGAGAGAGAGAGAGAGAGAGAGAGAGAGAGAGAGAGAGAGAATAGTATGATTTCAGTGAAGGCCAGGGCATTTCTCTTGGCTGCCACAGGCTTAGTCTGGAGAAACTGAAGGAGATTTTAGGAATTTTGATTTTTGCATTTGTGTTTGGGAAATTTGAAAGGCTACATCTCACACTATCTTGAACATAATAAAAGTATCTGTTCTGCTTATATGTTGACTATGGTAGGTCCATGACCAGTGATCCTGTGTGCTCTAGGTAAAGCGCATTGCCCAGACCATGTCACCTCAAAGAAAAGACATCTCTCCTGTTCCAAACACGCAGGCCCAAGGTTAAAGATCAGATGGTGCAAGACAGCCGCACTGGAGAAGTCAAGCGGGGCTGGGCTTGGGAATTGAGATGGGGAAACATGGATCTGTGTTTAAATTGGCATCTGGATGGTCTTTGATAAACTGACAGGGAAAGGACCTGTGACCGCATTCCCTGTGTGCTTATGGCCACCAGAGTGAGAGTCACTGTTATTCTGGAGATTGGAGCAAGAGACAGTGACTCTTCCTCTTTTTACTGGGTAGGACAGAACCAACATCCCATTTTCCCCACTCCAGATGGTCTTACCTCTTGCTATAGTGAAGTGGATATACTGATTTTTGAAGCCCATAGTCATGGCGGTTGCCATGAAGTACAACATCAAGTCAGGGTTCATCTTCCTGTTCCTATCTGTGGCCCAAAATAGAAGCAAGTGGGTAAGAATGTGAACTTAGTCATTTGTTCTGTTTTATTTTTTATGGTGCTGCCTTGCTATGTAAGACAGGCTGGTCTCAAGTTTTTGAAGTTTCTGTGTCAGCCACACCAGTGCTGTAAGGACATGTGCAGGTCCCTACTTCAGGCTCATTCCACACCCAGACTTGCGTGAGATAACAGCCCTCAGATCCCTTTCCCATGGAGGTTCTGAGGAAAGACCCACACCATAAGAGGGGTGCTTGAACTGGAGAAGGCTTTTTGGGGGGTTGGGACTCTCTCCCACAGAGATGACTAGAAGCAAGTTCTCTGAATGCGTGACTTGGTGACATACCGTAGAGCACACACTCCATGTAGTCTTTGTTTTTAATGGTCGCTTGGTAGAACACCATGGCAAACTTATTGTATTGAATTTCTACCACTTTCATGGTGAAGTTCTGCAATCCCGGGATACCTGTGGCTTGGAATGCAAAGAGTCACCCCTCTTGACTGTAAGGAAGGGACTGTCCCCTTCCTCCCCAACCAGACAGGATAGGGTCCCCTCCAAACCCATCTCTGTGGATCAACATGGAGGCCTGTGACCTTGCAAAGGAATCCGGCATCTGACCATGAGCCCCAGTCTCTTTGACTCACCATTAACATCAAGCATGGTATACTGGCCAGGCAAGCCACTAGGAACAAGAGTGTGGTTCTGGGTAGTACAGCCTTGCTCACTGTCAAGATGAGATGTTTTTGGTTTGAAGAGAGAAAAGATACAGGGTTGATATTTTTGGATTCCATCAAGTTGGACAAATGCTACATGAAGATTCTGTGGTCCTTGTTAGACCCACCTTTGCCCCGTCTGACCCATAGCCATAACCCTGTGCTTTCCTCTGTGAGTCTTGGCTGGTGTGCTAACCTTCAGATTAGCCAGATTCACCGTGTCCTCTCCTGCCTCCTTGGGCGTCATGTGCACACCGTAGACACAAGGATATGACCCCTGATTTTGTCTTGCTGCTCCCCTTTACCTTCTCTCTTCAATTTCCTGTGAGCTTCCAATGTGTTTCATGACGAGCGCTGCCCCAGCCCTTGAGCCAAAACTGACCTTTTTCCATGCTCTGTCTACTCCGTTCCTGAAAGCAGTTTGGCACAGCCGCTTTACCACCCATCATTTCCCTCTCAACATTGGAATGCTTCTATTTTGATCCAACCAGTGACCAGGGCTCTCACGTCAGTCTCCTGTTCTGCCCCATCTGTGCTACCTTCCACATGTAACTGCTCATTCTTACTTGGGGGCTTGCCTTTATCCTCTCCTCTCCTCTCCTCTCCTCTCCTCTCCTCTCCTCTCCTCTCCTCTCCTCCCTTCCCTTCTCTCTCTCTGTCTCCCATTTTCTCTCCATCTCTTTTAGTCTGTCTTTATGTTTTGTCTTGTCTTTGTCTGTCTGTCTGTCTGTCTGTCTGTCTGTTTGTCTGTCTGTTTCTCTGATATACACAAAGATAAACATGTGTACACACACTGAAATATGTATACACAAAAACTGAAACACACCCATTCCTGCACTAACATTGTCTCTCTCCAACAGATGGATGCAAAAT
>PVJA010015674.1:0-44854 GCA_004027025.1 Myocastor coypus
AAAAAAAAAAAAAAAAAAAAAAAAAAAAAAAAAAAAAAAAAAAAAAAAAAAAAAAAAAAAAAAAAAAAAAAAAAAAAAAAAAAAAAAAAAAAAAAAAAAAAAAAAAAAAAAAAAAAAAAAAAAAAAAGACCTGAGGATCAGTGAAATAGATTAGAAGATACAGAAGCAAATACAAACACACTCAGCCACTTTATTGTTGACAAAGGGGTGAAACATGTTTACTGAAAGAAAGATAGCCTCTTTAACAAATGGTGCTGGAAAAACTGGCTCTCCACATGTTGAAAACTAAAACTTGACCCAAGTCTATCACCTAGCACTAAAGTCAAAATGGATTAAAGATCTAAATATTAAAAGAGAAATACTAAATCTCCTAGAGGAGAAATTTGGAGGAAATCTTGAAGACATTGGGGTAGGCAAAGAGTTCCTGGACAAAAATCAGAATGCACGTGTAACACCTGAGAGAATCAACATCTGGGACCTCCTCCAGCCGAAAAGCTTTTTCACATCAAAAAAATTACCAATAGAGTGAAAAGACAATCCACAAATTTCGAAAAGATTTTAACTAATAATTATTCAGACAAAGGTCTTCTATCTAGAATTTATAAAGAACTAAAAACTATTAGGATTTCAAAATTCAAAGTTCTGGTCCAGAAATGGGCATCTGAGATGAACACACTTCTCAGAAAGAAATTCAACAAGCCTATAAATGCATGAAGAAATGCTCCACATCACTAGCCTTTCATAAAATGCAAATCAATACAACCCTTAGATACCATCTCACCCCAGAAAGAATGGCTACCATAAAGAAATCAACCAGCAACAAATGTTGGAGAAGCTGTGGGGAAAAAGGAACCCCAGTCCACTGCTGGTGAGAATGCAGACTGGTGCAACCATTATGGAAAGCAGTGTGGAGACTCTTTTAAAAACTAAAGCTGGAAATCCCATTCAATCCAGCTATCCCCCTACTGGGAATTTTCCCAGAAGAACTGAAAACATCATACCATAATGATATCTGAGCACCTATGTTCATAGCAGCACAATATGTGATAGCCAAATCTTGGAAACAACGAAAATGCCGATCATCTGAAGAATGGTTGAAAAAGATGTGGTATTTTCATAAAATGGAGTATTACTCAGCTATAAGGAATGATAAACTAGAAGACTACATATATAAGTTGATGTATCTTCAACATATACTCATAAGTGAAGTAAACCAGACCTACATATGCAAATATTGTATAGTGTTCCTAGTGTAAGGACTCAAAAGAATTAATTTATTGACTAATTAATTAATGGGGGGGACCAGGAATCAAAATCAGGACCTCGCATTTTCTGCATCCTCAACCCTATAATTTTTTTTAGAAGAGTGACTTAAATACAAAATGTACTTGGAAGAGTTAAAAAAAAATAAGGTTTATTGAAAGTGTTAATGTTTAATTATTTGACCAATCTAACATACCTATATCTATTAGTCTAAACCGATTTAATGATGAAAATATGTAATACAACCATTGTTAAATTTTTGTCCTTGTTTTGAAATTCTGTACATATATATTCCTGCTTATTACTGTTTTTCTATATTTGTTTCTGCTATTTTTATTCTTTAAAATAAAATTTTAAATTAAAAAAATAAAAAAGTATCTTAGTCAAGTGACCCCTCTCCTAAATAGGGGAACTGGGAAAATCTCCATCTGTTAAGCTTTTATTTCTTTAGTCTAAACATTGGTGTTTATAGCTGACAGTAAAAGTGGTAGATTTTGATGGTATTAGGTAGAATTGATTCATTGTGTTTAAAAGTTTTAATAAATGACCTTGTTGCTCTATTTCATTCTATGTGATTGTGATACAAAATTAACTCATTAATGTATTGAGTTGTGATAGCCAAGCCTTCAATCAAAATAATAATCCCAAGCATTACTTGAGAACTTCTTCCAGGGCTCTACATTTCAAACTCAAACTGGTGTTGCTGGTGCTTATCATCCAGTTTGACAGTTTACAGTGATCCAATTAGGCAGAGAAATGTAAAGTAGCTATTTTATGGCCTACTATATAACCATAGTCATTATACCTCTTAGGCATGAGATATGATATAGCAAAGTTCTCAGTTCTACAGTTTTTTTTTACATAATCATTTAGTAATGTGCAGTTAAGTACTGAATAGTAGTTAATCCATAAGTACCATGGTTTTATTATTATTTTGGCTGTAGATTCTCAGTCAGCCTGTATAAAACCACTCACTCCAGTCCAGGGAAGCCCATCTTTATCATTTATCTGAGTTTTCTTGGCATTTGGCCATGGTACATGTATCACAGAAAGGAAGATCCTTTCAGTCTGTTTTCTTCCTCTATCCTTGCTTGGACTGGACTATGGGGCCCTGGCCATTAATGTTGTCATAGCTAGCTATCTAACATTATTCAAAATGAAATCATCATGAGTATTTTCATCTTTCTTCCCATTTTTTCTGAATGAGTTTTAGTAGTTAAAGCTTTTCAAGGTAGAATAAAGGAAAGCACAGGCTTCAGTGTGTGAAACAACCAAAGTGGCACCCAACATTTTTAATTAACACTGGCACTTCTAGGCCTCCTGCTGAGGTCTGCCAGCTTGACTTTACAAAATGACATTTATGGTCCTAAAGATAAAGAAACTCACTGAAAGAGACTGAAAACCAGTTGTTGGCCTGCTTGAATACCGGTTTAATGGTAATAGAACTTCAACTGTGTGGTGTTTATTATTCTTGAAATGCCTAACTTATTTTAGACAAGGATTATGCTAATATGAAAGCAAATTAAAGCAGTTTGCCATCAGTTCTGTCACTTTCCAGTCACTGCCTACTCACAAGTTTCAGCCGTAACCACCAGCAGTGGGCAAATCTGTGCCTAGTGTAATATTATTTCCAATACAATTCCACTTATTCATACGAAGGACTGTTGCTCCCCATGAAAACTTAATTGAGGAAAGAAAAGGTATATAGGTTTATGATAATGACATGCCCGTGTTGTAGGTGTGATTTTAACATGAATACAGCTTTTTGATCTTTTATAAAAACAGATACAGCAACTGTCTTTCAAGATTCCCTAGCCACTGTGGGCACCTTCCATTAGTAAACAGTTACCATCCCTTCAGTGGACTGTAGTTTGAAGCTTGGCTTTTAAATTGATTCTTGGAAAGTAGACACCCATGGACTAATAGATAGGATAACTTGTAGAAATTTATTAATTGAAATGACATTACCATCTAGTATATACTAAAATCTTACTCTATGCTAGCTAGGCATTGTGTTGAATTTGAATGTTACCTGACTAATATTCCTCACAACCTTAAAGCATAGTAATGAAGGAAAAGTTGTACCTGAAAGAGATTAAATAATTTGCTTAAGCTTCTTTAACTAGTAAAAGGTAGAGCCTACATGGCAGATCCTATGTCACAACCATCACAAGAAATGGCTAGAGTATATTGTATAAGTAGTACCTATTTCAGAACCTAACCAATTTCAGTTATATTACTATATTGGGAAACTTATTCCCACTTCTAGTTTGGATGTTAGTAACATTTATTTCTCTAGTGTAATTTGGCCACTCTTACAGGTCCACCTCTCCTCCCACTCCCCCACTGACTACCACTAACTAGTGGTATTGGAGAGAGTACCCCATTAGCTCCAGATGGTCAAAGGCCTGGGTAGCCTCTGGTGTTTGCTAGACATTGTGCTGGGCACTGAGAATGCTGTGGTAATGCAAATAGATGTAATCCCTGCTATCTTAGAGTTTAAAGTCTAGTTGAAGAAATGACCTGTATAACTTAGCCATGGTAATTATAAAAGGTGCTCTCAAGTGCTACAAAAGCATGTATCATGGGCACCATCTGTGACTGGTCAGAGAACATCTTAAGGGTGAGCTCTGAGGGCTACAATAGTAGTACCAAAGGAAGTATAAAGGAACCAATATACATTAAGAACCTACAGAAAGAGCTTAACTGTAGGACCCTGAACGATAGTAGAGTGTAGAAAAGCAGAGGGGTGGCATCTTGTAGGACCTAACAGAACATATCATTATTTAGATTTTATTCTAAGAAAAATGGAATGTCTTTTACAGGCTAGAGTGTAACCTAGAAGTTACAAAATTAAATTTGCTATTTAGAAATGAACACTCTTATTATATTTTTGTTAATGAATTGCAATAAAGTAGAAGATGCAGAACTGAGACTGAAAATCAGGAGATTACATAGGGAATTATTGAAATATTTCAAACAGGTGGTTGTGGTGGCTTGGACTAGAATAATAACAATAGAGGTGGAAAGAAATAACTTGATTTCAGATCCATCTAGATGTTTAATTGACTTGATGGCAGATTGGGAATTGAGAAGGAGGGAAAGTGGAGTGTCAAGGACTCCTTGATTTGGGTTAACAACTTAATCTTGCAGACCAAAATAGCACTACTGTGTTGGAACAAGTCTGTGGTGATCAGACCTATACATTACCTACTGAAAATCACTGGGTTGGGCCACCTAGCCGTCTGATTTTAGCATTGAATGATTGACTGAAAACTACTTTGATGTAGTTTAAAAGTACTGGATAAATGATAAGGAAGCATTGGTAGCCACTCTAAGGTTAGAATTGCTAGAGATGTGCTTCCAATAATGTGGTTCCCACTTGCCCCATATGGCAGTTTAAAGTAAAATTTAAAACTCATTACTTTGTTGTGCTAATGATATTTTAGGTGTTCCATAGCCACACATGACCATTGTGTTGGGCAGGGTAGATTAAAACATTTCTATCATTGCAGAAAGTTGTGCTGGGTTGGATTGTTCTAGAAATTGGTGGGTGCCAGTGAAAATGCCCCAGGAGACAAAGAAGTTAAAGCCATCAAGGAGAGAAAAATCACTGGATGGCTTGGCTAGGGAGGGAAGTGGAGCAGGGGAATGTAAACATTGGGCGCATAAACAGAGATTGCTTTTTGTTACGAAAGATATTCTTCCTTAAAAGTAACTATAGAAAAGGAGAAAATAGGTGCAGACTCGGGTTTTATAGTGGGAAAAGGAGGGAGTTGTCCTTTGGTTTCTGTTTTTCTCAGCGAAGTAAGAGATCATTAGCCAAGGCCCAAAGGGAAGGAAAGGGAGGAGATCTCAGAGGAGGCTGGCAGTGGCATGAATAAGCATAATAATGTGGGGGAGAGAGAGTTTAACACAGAAAAGCAGTCATGTTATAAGCAGAATTTAGTGTCTGTTTATGAATTTAGTGACTCCAGTTTCCTTAGTTTTGAGATTTTTCTCCGGAACACTCAGCTGGAAAGCTATGTTAAGGAACATTCATAAGGCAGACATTTGTAGATCGGGGCTGTGTGTAATGGCATAGATTAATACGCTGAATTGGAACCCTTAGGGAGATGTAAAACTAATGGAGCTCAGCATGGTGAATCCAGTCCAGACATGAATTGAGAAATGCATTATTTGGTCCTGCAGTAGTAATACATCATTGTGCCTTTATTTGGGAATCACTGAGATTCTGCCTCTGAAATACTCAAGTATGAGGCTGATCATAGTCATTGGAGAATTTGTATAGTAGCTTGTAGCTTTGTATACCTTTTATTAGATCTTATTCATTTTACATTTCAAAACAGCCTAGGATGTTAAGCTAATTTGCTAAATCCTGCCGATCTGAAAAATACTTTAAATCCATTTATGTAACTCAAGGGCATGAGATTATGGGATGTGTTTGAATTTAATGCCTTCTTATGACAAGAGTACTGAATATTTAGTCAGAATGGAAAGAAAAACACTAATTTTTTTTTAAATTACAGAGTCATTGTGCATATGTTCCATACAGAGACATACAGTTCAGTGTACTTGTGTGCCTATATAAATATTTCTCTTTTATTAGCTTCAAAATGCTTTAAAGGTATATTTTATTCTAAGTATTATATTTAATGTATGGAATAATAAGCAAATATTAATGAATACTTGAATTTTTAGTGCACTACCAAAAGTCAATAGTGTGATCATATGTTATTAGTTATGCTTGACACTGGAGGTGAAACATTTTTAAATAGCAATTCACCTCCTAAATTCCCTTTCTCTGTACTGGCTTTCCTTAAATATATCCATTTATCCATTTCTCAACTACAAAAATACTGTCTCCTTATTTCCAGGGACTTACAGAAAATAAAAGGTCATAATGCTCTGAGTTTCAAGGCACTTTGTACAAAACTATTGTGTTGTATGAGGTTTTGTTTTTGGTTTTTTGGGGTTTTTTTCCCCCTCCGTGTTCAACCTTTGGAAATGAATTTAATTCCTGTGGAAAATTCTCATTGCTGTAAGTAGTATCCTTATCCATGAGTAAAAATCAAAATCAATTCAGAGAATGATTTATAATTCTATAACGTGACTTGGGAAATGGATGATAGAAATATGTGTAGTTGTGCTCTTTGCCAGTTCATGTTAGTTTGTGTTTGAAAACAACTTTGCAAATGTCACCATCTGCGCTTCACTTTGAGGCCAGAATAGGTAAATGGGGATTTAGAAGAAGTTTAAGTGGTGTTTTTGTTTTTGCTTCCCCCCCGCCTCACATCCAGAGTAGTAGCTTTTGACAAAACAAGGAATAAGAAAAATATTTGGAAGTAAAATGAACTTTGGGGAGTGTAGGAGAAAAGCAAATCCTGATTGACTCCTTGGAAAGGTTGGATTTTGCAAGCTTTCATGCTGGTGAGCGTGAAAGGCAGCCGAGTACAGAGAGGTTATTGCAGACTAACAATAGAAATGTAGTATGTGGTAGCTGAGAGAGTAATGTCAAAGGAAACTGAGGAAAAATTGAAACTGAAAAGCATTTCTAAGGAAGAGCTGACAATTGCAGTGACTTCATGTATTAAAAAATGTTAACAGCAAAGAACCACCCCTCCTCCCACCCCCACCCCCAGTTTTGCTATGCAGTTCAGGCTGGCCTGGAGTTCACTTTGTAGCCCACGCTGGTCTCAGACTCACAATAATCTTCTTGCCTCAGGCTCCTGAGTGCTGGGATTGCAGACAGATGGCCACCATGTGTGGCAAAAAAACCAAATTTTAAATGCAAAATGGTGAGCTAATATTGCTATTGATGAAAAATCAAAAGATCTTTAGAGATAATAAATTGAACATACCCACATTATGCTTAGTGTAGAGATCTTAGAGGTAAAAAGATTCTAAAGCAGTGGTTCTCAACCTTTCTAATGCCATGACCCTGTAATACAGTTCCTCATGTTACAGTGACCCCAAACCAAAAAATAATTTTGGTGGCTACTTCAAAACTGTAATTTTGCTAGTTATGATTCAGAATGGCTTTAGGCGACCCCTGTGTTTTGGTCATTTGACCTCCGCCGGGTTCACGCAGGTTGAGAACTGCTGTTCTAAGGGGATCATCAGATTGAGTTGCCTTTAGATGGGAAGATTAGCATTCGCATGTTACAGAAAAATTGAACTGAGATGAAGTCTCTGCTCAGAAAGCTGCTGCTGCTGGTGTAGAGACTATAGATCCAACTTAGTCACATACAAAGCAGGCTGGGGAGATAGCTTTGTGGCACAAATACCTGCCTGGCAGGTGCAAGATCCTAAGTTCGATCCCCAGTTCCACAAAAATAAAACAAAACATACAAAGCAGTAGAAGAACCTTAAAGAAGGAAAAATAACTCTACCAGGGCCCATGGGAAAGCAAGAGGGGCAAATATCCAAGCTTTGGAAATTACTTACAATTAAGAGACAAGAGTAAATAGAGAAAGACCAGTTAAAAGGACAGAGAAAAGTACCAGCATGAAAGAATTTTATGGTTGGAGAAAGCTTCTAGATGTTTCCGTTTTCACATTATACTTCACTACCCATGACTTTGATAATTTAGTAATTTCTCTGACTTTTTTTCTCAGAGTTACTGAGATGTTAAACCTGAAAAAGGTCTTGTGCTGAACTCATACTGAAGGTTGATATGTATAGAGGCTTTATGAATTTTTTTCCCAGTTTACATTTTTTGTCCTTGTACAGTATTTACACATGGACTTTGTTATGGTGTCTCTAGTTTATATTTTTAATTAGTTTTCTAGTTAGTGCTATAAAACCCATGGAAATAGCTTTTACTATTAGGAATTGTGGTAGCTAGGCATCTGGAAGGCAAATGCATAGAGCAATTTCTCAGGATATAGATATAGATATCTTGCCTTTGTACTTTTAAAGTCAGTTCTTGATAGGCAGTATGTGCACATAATAGAAAATTGTAGTGTCACGTGCAAAAATAAATCTTAACTCTGACTACCTATCCAGTTTTCCTCCTTGGAAACAACAGCCATTTATATGTGCATTTTTTTCAGTTATATTGCAGCATATAAATGTAATGAACTTCAAGTTGATTTGTATGTATCAAGAGCTATGCAGAATAAACTCCTATTGCTTGAATGTAGCTTATGCCAAACTTTGTCATTTTTCATCAACTATTGGGCAGTCATTAATTTTAGTGTACATCCATTTGGAAGAACAAGACAGAGCCTTAAAGTAGAAGTGCTGGTCACATGGTACAGTGTGAAGCAGGGGCTGTTAGTAAATACACAAATACGATAGTGCCTTAGACCAATGATGGTGAGGCTTTTAGAGATGAGTGCCCAAATTGCAACCCCAAGCCCACTTATGTATTGCAAATTGCCAGCACTGCAATTAAATCTTAACATTGAAGTTTCTGTTGAGGGAGAAAACAGCTTGTACATTAGTATCTTTTGTTTTAAAAGAAAAACAACATGCACGCTGTGTGTTCACCACCACCACCTTGGATGTATTTCTGTATTTAAAGTATTGCTGTTGTGGAAGGACAACTTGGAAGTCAGAGGAGGAGCCCCAGACATCCTTTGCCACCACTGAGCATGTCCCTAAAGGTTCCCCGCGGCCTGCACAGGAGTCACCATGGTCTCCCTCCTACTCACTCTGTTTCTGTAGCTCCAAGCTGCTCCCCTTTCTTAGGAGCAGACTTAAGTTCAAGATTCCTTTCCTCATCTAACTTCTGAGGTTTCCCATCCAGCAAACCATTTCTGTCCACTGCTACCCCATCTCACCAGCCTCGATTTTCAGTATTCTTCACTGTGGACTTCCTGCTTGAGCCTCAGCCATACTTGCCTCTCTACACTTGGTTGTCTTTCTTTTAAAGGCTTAAGCAGTCTGCTGTTGCTACATAGTCTGCCCTGACTGCCAAACAGTTAAGCACACCTTCATTCCTTACTGCATCTTAAAAGAATTCCTTTATCTGCTTGTAAAACATGTCCTTCCTGAAAGTGTTTTGACTTTTTAATCTGTATGTAAATTTTCCATATAAAATCTTTTACTTTAAAAGCCTATTAGTGACATCATTGCCTCCAGCTCAACATTCCGTGTCTCTTTTTCACTGCCTGTCCTTCCTTCATTTGTCTTTCCAGGATGTTTGTCTATCCCGCCTCTCATTGCTGAAACCCTCCATGCCTTCAGATGAAATTCCATCATCTTATCTGTGATTCCTTCCAGACATCCCCTGCTAGATTTCATGCTTCCTTACATATTTTGCCCTTGCCAGAGAGGCACCTTAAAGCAGTCCTTGAGGGCCTCCTGGTCTTTCTCATTCTCATTTCCCAGTGTTGGGTGTATGCGAAGGATACACCGACTTAATGTCACTGCCTCCGTTCCTGGCTGCCCATTTTATTCTTCATCAGTGTCCTGAAATATGCTTCTTCCTCACACACCCTACTGAGATTCTTTCTCCATGTTGCTGGGAATCGCACCACAAAGCCTTTCATCAGGCTTCATTCCTCTTGGGTGTCCTCTGTCATGAAACTGGTGAGCCTGCTAACACTGCACTGTTTCTGCTTCTGTTCATGCTCAGTGCTCCCACATTCCACCTCCTTTCCTTGTCACTCCCAAAGCTGTTTCCCAGGGCTCACATGTCTCTAGTGTCTTCTCCCCACGTTGTGCAAGGGACTGTATATGATTGTAGCCCCAACCTCAGGCTGAGCCCCAGCCGCATACTTTGCATCATTGAGATGAGGTCATTTCTGCTTACTTCTTGATGTTACTTGTGTACCCTCAGTGTTTTGTTCTTTTGTTTTATAGTAGTGGAGAATGAGCCCAGTGTCTTTAAATATCCTTTCTATTTTTCTTATTAAATTTTTAGACAAGGTTTTATATAGTGGCCTAAGCTGGACTTAAACTTGCGATCTTCTTCCTTTAGCTTCTTGAGTAGTTGGGATTATGGCATAACCCTGAGTCTTTAAATCCTCGAGACCCAGCCCACTGTGCATTTCTCCCAGTCCTTTTGAATCTGTGCCAGATGCGCTATCAGTTACCATGTCCTCCTATTCTTGTCAGCCTGTTTCCTCTTTACAGCTGAGTACTTACCCATCAGCCATCTAGCCAGTGAATCTCTCCTTGTATGCATTCTGATTCTTTCACATTGGATTAATTTACCAAGATGGAATCTAAGTACACTGTTTCTGAGAAAGGCCTGTGGCTTACCATCACTTGTGGAATAGAACTTGAGCATGCTGTCTCTCATTGGAAGATTCTATGTCAGCCCCTTCCTTTTTAGTGTTACTTCTTCCCTTTCCAGCTCTCTGCTAAACTTGAGTTGCTCAAACACACAGAACTTGCTGAAGTCCAGACCTCAACTCACACAGGCCCTCACAAATGCCCACTTGGGGTTCTACTGTTCACTTAGAGATCTTTTAAAATCCTGTCCCCTCTCTCCCCAAAACATTCCAGACTACCCTTGAATGGAAAGAATTGCTTCCTCATACCTGTAGAAACATTCGCTGTCTATTTTGTATCTTTAATGACTAGGTTGTCTCTTGTTTGCTGTGACCTGCAATACATGATAAGTTTTTTGAGGAGTATTTAGTATCCCTTTCCCCTTTTTTGTTCCATACATCCTTTACCATCTCCTATCCAGTAGTCAGGTTTGTGATGCACACATGGTGTTCCCTCTGCCTGGCAGCCCTGCATCTGTGAGGATCTCCCTTCTCCAGGATGAGCGCCTGAGCAGTCAGAAGGGATGGAAGACAGACAGAAAGCCTCTCTCTACCCCTCCTCCCAATTGTTACTTCCTCTGCTTCTTTTCAGCACTGTGACACATAAAGGACAAATCAGTGTGCATATTTTCTTTCTCTTTTACTTGTCTCTAAAATAAATACATTTATACTTCTTTCAGTTAAGGGAGGCAGACAGATTCCTTCCAGTGGGTATCTGGTATTTGGGTCTTTTAACATGTACTGAAAGAAAGAAAGAATATACCTAAACTAATATAACACACTCTTTCACTACAGACTTAAATTTTGGTCCTAACCTCATTTTTTTTAAGAATATGTCACAGTCCTCATTGAGATATGTGGCAGTTTTGAATTTTTAAAACATTAAGCTGTTCTTGACTTAATAGAAAATGAATTCTCTTAAATTTAATCACAACAGGGAAGAGCAGAGGTACTAGAATGTGTTTTATATGTGCACAACTCACATGGGATTTCACCAAACTTAACACCGAAGTTTCCCTCAGCTAAAAAAGAAGCATGAAAAACTTAGCCCAATGGATCATTCTCTTTGAAGCACCTAAAAATAGCTTGGTATGGGTGTGTGTGCTCATCTGTATGTCTGCTCTGATGCTGCTATTATGTTGCTCAACAAGAAGATTCTGTGATGGTGATGTGCTATTACATAAGTAGCTGGCAAAACATGATACATAGTAGCAAAACCTAAGGAAGAAAAGATTTTTCCAAATATAGACTGATTATCACTGGGAAGTTATATTTGGTATTTCTTAAATTTTCTCAGATCTTAGTTTCATCTCAAATATCCTTGGTCAGAAGACTGGTATCATTGCCTTGTTCTTTGGCTATCCTGGGGATACCTGTTGTTGGCTACTTAGTATTCTCTTCTGAACTGTAAGAGTTCCTCTAGGAAGAATGAGTAATGAAGGCAGTAATACCCCTTCAGGAACTTGGAACTAAAATTATCTTTCAGAATTAGTTTCCTGATCTAGAAGTGGCAGTCTCCTCTTTACTAATTCCTTTCCAGTGGAGTGCGTGGTACCTCAGTCAGTTTCTCTGTTTTTGTTCACTGGAAATAAAATAGCCCATGATTTTTCTTTCTCCTTCAGGATTCCTCTCCAGTTTTGCTAAATTATTCTACTTAGCAGGATTTTTCTGCCTTTCCCAGTCAATTCCAGTTCCTTATCTTCCTTTTGCCTCCAAATCTGGACACTGATACAGGACCAAATTATCTGGTTTACTTCTTTGTAACAACATCGGTAACAAAATAATAGAGTGGTTACGAAAAACACACCTAGGATAAATGATGAAAGCTGGAGAGGACTGCTGATACCAACTTGAAATGATACCATCAGAGTCTTTTACCAAGACTTAGCCACTAGAGTTGCCACTGGAATGAGTACCTTTGCATTCTTGCTATAGATAAGAATGAAACTTGGCTGCTGGCTTCTAATTATTTCCTGTGGAGTCTCTGCTTGACTCACAATTAATACTGTACACAGGTACTCCCACATTTCCAAACCAAACCTGTGTTAATATCTGTCATGAACACAAAGCCTGAGCTTTTGTCCAAAGCAAATTGGGGGATAAGGGAATGCAGTTAGAAGGTTTACAGTCACAAGGGCATAGATGTATTCATTACTTAATGTCAAAGTCTCCAGAAATCTAGACATCTGGACCAGTCTCCTTGCTGGCTTAATGTCTGATTTAAGGGAATCTTGAGGTCAGCCTTCAGTATATGTTCACTAATGGTAGCTTTCTTGTTTGTTCACATCCAAGACCAGACCTCTATTTGCTTAGAATCATGTTTATAAGTTTTGCTTCTTGATCTCATTATAAGACCTAAGGTACTCCTGTGTCTCCTACCCTGTCCCAGACCATGAGCTAGTTGTCATCAAGTATCACATCTTATTTAACACCTGTCACTGTGGATGACATGTAGTGAATGTTTAATAATTGTCTGTGGCTTAATCATATTTGTTGAAGGTGTGACTGAGGGGTGAAAGAATGAATGAATGAACCAATCAAGATTCATATTTTTTACCCTTAGTAATTTTATGAACATTCTAAAGTAACAGCATGAGAGATTGGAAATAACTCATAAAGTCTGGGGACTAAAATAATTTTGATTTTGTACCAGCCTAAGTTCAACATATTATGTAGACAAATGTGTAAAGAAAAGAAATCTAAGGTCAATGCATTGGTATATGCTTATTATTATCATTTTCTAACAAGTCTATTTAAACAGTTGCTTTTTACAGTCAGGAGAGAATAAATGTCATTTTATTCTTTAATATTAATTTTTCTCTTGGCCCTGAAACTAACATTCTATTACTGAGATACTCAAATAGCAACAATGTAGTGTGTAGCATTACTTGGTCTCATTCACACATTGATATGCCCTCTGGAGAGTCAAATGTAATGTATAGCCCTGGGGATCTCTTTATTCCACTGCTTGCAGATCTTATAAAAGGACATAGAGAATACTTGTCCAAACAGCAGTTCTTATAACCAAGGACCACTGCAATAAACTGTGATTTTCTTCTGTTTCTACTAGGTGCATGGCAGGTATTATGTCATGTTTCTACCCAGGATACATTGTAGAAGCTGCCATTGTCTTTCAGGCATTATTGTTCCCTACTAGTAACTATTTTTATTACAACATTATTGCTTGACATTTATTAAGCAATTTTCCAAGCATTGTTAAGAAAGAAAGGGAAAAGAATATCTTATACCTCTAAATAAAGTCTCTTTGTGCAGTGCAGTAGCTATAGAATTTGGCTAGATGAGAAAACTCTGGGAGCTCAAGAAAATAAGGGCCAGACAGATAGCTCAGCAGACTAAAGCACTTGCTTAGGCAGGCACAGGGACCCAGGTTCAATCCCCAGCACACCGTGCTGGCCCTGTCTCCAGGGCACGCTGAGACAGCAATTAAGACTGGGCATGGTGGTGTGCACCTGTAATCCTAGCACTTGGGAGGCTGAAAACAGGAAGATCACTACGAGTCCAGTCAACATAGTGAAACCCTGTAGACCCTGTACCAAAAAATCATAAAAAAAAGAAAATAACATCTCATGAGTATTGGGCTGTTCTGAACAAGGTGTGATCTGGCCTTGATTTTAGGTTCTTACAGATTGAGCTAATATTGACATCAATATATCCTGAGTTCCCAGACACTACCTCATTATTGTCCCTTATTCCAAATATCTTTTACGTAAGTAAGAGCTGAATTTTATCTCCCCTTTAGAAGTAAAACCCATAATGCACATAGCTCAAATATGAGTCAAGAATACCATGATGTGGTGAAAAATGAAAATTGGCCAGCTAATTTTTCTTTTTGCCTCACACCAGATGCTTGGCTTCACAGATATTTTTCACCTGAATAAGTAGCTTATTTCTGTCAAAGGCGTTATTACTTGGAAAAAAGTTTTTGGAAGTTTTTTTTTTCTTTCTTTTTTATTAACATTAAGCTGTTTGTAGCCTTTCTATGCCATCTCATTTAAAGAAATTATTTACAAAACACAATAATCCCTCATTCTTGGGAGACTCAACAGAGAAAGGTCCCATTTTTCTAACTCCAGTCCCTCAATGGGGAGCAAAAACTGCCCAGCTCTTTGCTTATGCTGGTCTAACCCATGCAACAGGATTCCACTCAGATTAGGTGCAACTGGCAAGATTTAAAGACAGTTCCTTGTGGAGGGTGGAGCTAGTGCTGCCTTTCTAGGCAAAGAGACCAGCTGTCTGTGGAGCCCTGTAGTGCCAGAGTGCACTATTCTCCATTGACTGTCTGCCATCCCAGCTGTCATGAGGGCAGGTGCTATTAACTTCTAGTTCCCTTTGCCCCCTCCTTTCCAAATACCCAATATTACTGCGTAAGAAAGAAAAATATATTGTAGAACTGGAACATTTTCCACTCGCCATCCATTTGATATGTTGGCAGTCACATGTGTAGGGTATGAAGACTAGTTGGTGTAAAAGCATGAATAGCCCAGGCTAAGACCAGGACTGCAGTGCTCATTGTGTCTGGGTAGATGCTCAGAAGCCATTTCTTTGGAATTTTCCTGCGCTTTGGACTTCTATTTAAGGTTCTAAAGTCTGTGGAAAGACCGACTGTGCTTTTATCTTCCACCTTATAGGTCACCTTTCTCATGTGGACCCAGATTATTGAGTGTGCTGCTGACAACTTTTTCCAAAGCCAATAGATTAAAATTAAAATATTAAGTATTAAAATATTTTTAGATGGATACTTCCCTTTCAAGTCAAGGATTTACAGGATAGCAACCTGCATACAGTCATTTCGGTAGTTACGGGCAATTGGTGTCAGGCCCTTTGATGATAATGATATCTGTAGATACTTAAGGCCACACAAGGCCCTTGTGTAAAATGGCACAGTATTCACATAAAACCTATGCACATCCTTCTGAATACCTTAAGATTATTCATAATACTGAATGAATGTAAATGTGATGTAAGTACATATATACTATAATGTTAGGAAATAAAACAAGTCTATACATGTTGGGTATAACAGAATTTTTAAAATAATTTTCTGAAACAGGTTAAGTCTGCAAATAAGGAAGGCTGACCACTCGGTTGTACATTTAGCCAGAGTGGGAATTTCTTGTTTGAATGGGATAGTTTATTATAAGTGGTAGTCTGTTGTGAGCTTGATAGTAGTTCGCTGTGGTATGTTCTTCAGCAGGTGTAGTTGAGATCAGCGTTCCTATCTGAGGGCAATATTATTTTTTGTGTGTTTTGATAGTAGAATACATAGAAGTTAACATTCATTGTGTTAGTAATAGTTGTCTATGCAGTTCAAGTCTTCAGTTATTTATTTGTTTGTTTTTTAAGAAATCAGGCCGGGCATGGTGGTGCACCCCTGTAATCCCAGCACTCGGGAGGCTGAGACAGGAGGATCAATGTGAGTTCGAGACCAGCCTGGGCTACAAAAAGTGAGCTCAAGACCAGCCTGAACTGCACAGCGAGACCCTGTCTCAAAAAGACAAAAAAAAAAAAAAAAAAAAAAGAAATCAGGTAGCAAAATGTATGTGGAGACTAAAAGCGAGCATATTTTGGAGATATATGGCTGCCAAAGTGCAATTATTGAAATTTGATTATAGTTCAGATAGAAACATCATTAATGAAATGAATAGTAGTTATTCACCATATTAGGAAAGCTTGAAATTGAGTTATTTTTTACATATTGTATCATTAGAAAGAGGCTGTTTACATTTTATTCTGAAAGCTAATATTAATATACTATAATATGAGGTAAAATTAAAAAACTTAGAAGATAAACACATTTTTGATACTTTCTTCCTTTACATTGCAACTTCTAATAGCATCATGTATAAGAGAAATGAGCAAATTGTTATTGTATCATCTTAAATATTGGTGATGTGCCTGGTAGCTTTACTTTTGAATTTTAAAAGAAAATCAGAAACCCTGGCCTGTTGGCTTAGGATCTAATGAACAGTTTTGTACAAAATAAAATAAGAGCTTTTTAAAAGAAAGTAGTGTTTTAAAATTAAAAGCCATAGAAATTAAAGACCTCATACCTGTATAATATGCCTACTTTTAATGAGTTAGGGCTTTAAATGACCCCCTGACTTAAAGAAGTGTATATCGTTCGACCTTTTTTAGTCAGGAGCCAGGGATATAGCTTAGTGGCACAGTGCTTGCCTGACAGGTGTCCCCCTCCCCAAATCCCAGAATTCTCCCCCAATCAGAATTTTCATTTTAGCACTAGTCATTCACTTCAGTTTTCTTTTTCTCTCCTTCCTTTTATCCTTTTCTCTTTTACTCCCTCTTTCTACTATTTCAGTATAGTATCTGAGAAACTCTCAGGGTCCAGATCCAGGGAGAGGATGCTTAGAGAGGATCCTTTTTGGTGTATGTCTGTGCACATAATGAATGATGTTTGTGTTCCTGAGAGCTTCTGGAATTGGGGCAGCTAAGTGACTGTCATTACATGACTTCTTTGTCTTCTGAATGGAGAGTGTTCTGAGAAGAGCTATCTCCATGTTTTTTTTCTGCTCTGAAAGTACCTTATTATATTTGCCACGTATATTGGCAGAACTAAAATGATGGGAAAATAGAATCGAAGAAGATTCTAGGACATGAAAGTAGAAAAGGCAACAATGAAACCAACAGGAAGCTGAAAAATAGATAACCATGTAAAACTGTATTTTAAGAGTTTTTTAAGAAGAGAATTCTAAATACTGTATTTCTCACCTTCTTACTGAAAATGTTTGCATTTCACTTTGATCAATTAATTCAACTTATAAGAGAGTCTTCTGATTGTTGTTCTTGAGTCAGATCTTTGGCACCCTATTTCTGCCCTCACACGCTGTCACCAACCTCCTTGGCCATTGCAGCCACTGCAGGAAAAATCAAGCTGAAGGAAGGTGCTATGCTTATAGAAATAAGAAAGGGATCTGAAAATACAAGAAAACGAAAGGGAGACATACATGGGATGGGTTCCTCAGTAATTTCAAGTGATTGCAGCTGGATGTTTTTCTTATAGATGTGTATTTTCAAAGTTTGACTCTCTTCTACCAATCACTTTTTGATAATCTTGTTTCTGCTAATTATTTTACCTTCTTTATTATGTTCCAAATTCTCCAGTTTTGTAGTTCATCTTGCTTTTTGCATTGTCATTTACCATTTCTTTATAGAATTTTCTTAATACATAATGAAATTAAATTGTTTAAATGTCATTTGCAGCTCAGATTTAATTTTCCTTCTTATGTATCTTGAAATTCTACCTTTTGTTATTTTTGCCTAATTGTGGCTTTTTTCCATCAGCAGTAATGAAAGCAGTCAATAAAAGTCCATCGCTGAGTCTGTGATTATACAGAGTCTTTGCCATAATGTATATTGGAAATGTCTTTGAAACTCTTCCCCTGAATGGAAGGTGCCACGACTTAGGGTTTATGGCCTTCTAATGTTAGACTGTAATCTCATTTAGCATTTTCCCAAAGTGAAAAGAGTGCATTAGGACAGCATAACAAGCATTGTAAATCAATAGAGAGGCAGGGCCTTACACTTGCAGATTAATCCAAGAAAAATGTGCCAGAGTCTCCTTTAGGAATGGGGGAACAATTATGTGGATTTCCATTGCTCTTCCTCTCTCCTTCCATCTTATTATCAATAAAGGTTGAAATATGTACAGAAAGGGTTTCAGATGGTAGCTGCACACACCCGAGCGTGCCCCCGCCCCAACACACACACATACACCACCAAGAACAAACTACCAGATGGGAATCAAAGCCTCTGGAAGCGAGTAGTAATATTGATTTATGCTGATAAAAGTATATTTTGACACATTTCAAATCATAAATAACTCATGTACTTTAACTTACATGACTAATAGCTCAAGGTAAATGCTTATGTACAACTTACATTACCTCTTTCTACAAAACATACTACTTCTTTCTGTACAACTTCTATTACCTGTTTCTAAGGAATCTATCCTACTGTATGAATTATCTCATTGCAAAAGTTTTTATAGAAGAAAAACATATATATGTATCTATATGTACATATATATATGTATGTATGTATATATATATTTTTTATGTGCAGAACCTCACTTCACTGCTTCTACTCTTACTAGGCAAGGATCATGTATCTGGTGAGGGTTTTTTGTAGTCTCTCTCCTCTTCTTTCCCCTGCATTTAAATCTAAGATACAATGCAGACAAGGGCAGTTGTCAACACTAGGACAGAATGTAACTCTGCTTTCTTGTGAACTATTAGTCATTAGTCAGGTTGTACTAGACATTGATCCCGATATGGGTATTGCTGTATTCGGCTAGTCAGTGGTCCCTGCACCTGTGCTATGGTAAGCACAGCTAACTCCTTTTAAATGCTGACATTCAAGGTAGTGGATTAGGGAAGTCTCTATCCAGAAACATTCACAGACATCTGAACTTCGAAATCTTAAAAGAATTGAAATTCCTGGGATTAGATTTAAATTCTGTTCTTAGGTATTTGACAAAGCAGAGAAGGCAATGAATGAAAAAACAAAAGTAATATGTAAAATTTATGGGATCCTTTCCCCTCCTTTAGAGCATAGTAGAAAGTAAATTCCCTCAGGGACCAGTAACATGGTTCGCATTTCTATTCCAGCAAAATATATATTAGCTTAGTATGTTGGATAAAAGTAATGAGGGGACAAATTGTCACCCAGGGGTTTCCATATTGATGGGAAATATTCCCCCTGTGTTCTCTAGGGGTTTTTTTTTTAGAACCCATTAAATTTAAAATAATACTATTTCAAGATTATACAGAAATAACAAATTTAAAATTCAAAGACAGAACTGATAAGACTGGAAGCATTTTATGTTAAACAAAACTAATTCGAAAAAATATGAGTTCCTAGATTTAAAGTGATAATTTTATGTGTTTTCTTTTGTGTGTATTTAGTCCTTATAATCTAGGTTCATCTTCTATATTAGTAAGAATCTCTTACTTTCATATATATGTAATTTATTTTAGTTTTTATTTTTCAAGTGTGTATTATAAGCTCTTGGCAACATTTACATTTAGTATATAACACGTTAACTGTGAATAATCTAAAATCTGAGATTTTTTTAATTATAGAACTTTAACCTAGGACATTTTATTATGTTTTCATTTTATCTATGTTTATTCATTCAGCAAATTTATTACAAGACTTCTATAAGAGATACCTGTATCTAATAGCCAGGATCAAAAAGAAAACAAGACAGTGCTTCTTGGAATTCACATTCTGTTAAATGGAGGCTAGGAAATTATCCGAGACTGTACTGTAATCAGTGTCACATGAATGGTGAGGGACATTAATATAGGACCAGAGCATTACTTTAAAAGGAATGATAGTGTCTACCAGGGAGGGAGAATATAATGAAAACTATGCAGATTACACTTGACCTAGGTATTAAAGGGTCAGTAGGTTTTTTTTTTTTTTTTTTTTTTTTTCCTGTTATTTAGGTATGGGTAGAGTTTAGGGGCATAGTTTTCCCAAGGTCAAGAGTAACATGAGCAGAAATGTGAGGAGAAATGTGTGACCTGACCCTGAATGTGATGTGTGCAGGCTGCAACAATAATGGCCTGGTTTGGAGGCCAAAGAGGAAGCAGGCACCCCATGAGAAGGAACTGTGCCTGTTACCTTGTATTCTGTAAGAAGTGGTAGGGAGGCACTGGCATAGATTTATATCGTAGAAAGAACCCAGTGGAAGACATGTGGAACAGGAGTAGTTTGGAGGTCATAGCTTTATTCTAGGTAAGTCTCTAACATTATGACCTGCCAGACGTGGGCATCAGAAAGAAGCTAGAGCTCTCTGATTTCTGCCTCAGTGGTCCAGGATGCAAACAAAGAACTGCCACCATTCAGGGTTTAGGTTTAGGAGATGAGGTTACAGTCTCGGGAGTAATTTATAGCAGTATTATTCAGTGGAACTAATTTCCTAAAGTTTATTTACATGTTTATCATGGGAAAAAAAAAAATGGATATATTTCTTTAAAATGTCAAGAAAATTATTTCATTAAATGTTTTCCGAGCCAGCCAGAGAGCTCAGCAGACTAAAACACTTGCTTAGGCAGGCATAACATGTAGTGCTGGTCCTGCCCTGGGGGCACACTGAGACAGAAAATGAGACTGGGTGTGGTGGTACATGCCTGTAATCACAATGCTTGGGAGGCTGAAAACAGAAGGCTCACTATAAGTCTAGTCTGTGTAGTGAGATCCTGTACTAAAACTATACCAACAGTAACAATAATAATTAATAATAAATGTTTTCCTATATTTGCAATACTTTTATGTAACACCTTATATATATTCTCTTGGCATTGTAATCTGAATGAAGACCATTTGTCTCAGGGTGTCTGTTTCTTTTCAGGCGGTATGAATATCATCCAGTCTGTGCTGATTTGCAGGCCAAAATCCTTCAGTGTTACCGTGATAACACCCACCAGACCCTCAGCTGCTCTGCTCTGGCTAACCAGTACATGCACTGTGTCAATCATGCCAAACAGGTAGGTATGTGCACCGAGCTGCCTTGGGAACCAGAAGAATAGAAAGCCAGTACTTTGGGACAGGGGTAAGGTTTATATGTGTAGAAAAGCTTTATAAATTCAGTCTTCCTCATTAAGAATTATTGTAATGAAAGAGTAAAGATTCTTTTGCTAAAATCATTTACTTGTAAAGAAAAAGAGTGTTAAAATTATACTCTTATCATTTGCAATGAACCTTTTGAGTGCTAATACTTGTACTCTCCAAGGTCATTGCCTCATACTCCTAGATCAGTATTCAAAATGAGCAAAAACAAAGGGTGTAAATTAAGTGTCTAATAGCTCTGAGTCCATCCGTAGGAAATAGTCTTATACCATTCAATCCCTAATCTGTTCGTCTACAATTCTGATTGAGGTTCCTCAGTTGCACAGGAAAAGGGAGACCAAGATAGGATTTTTGAAAGAACTGCCCTTGCTTTCATATATTTCTTTTGGCAGTTCATATCAGAATAATATGATGTTTACAGGACATATATTTTCTCTAATGTATATACTTTGGAAAGCTAATGATGACCTTAAAGCAAATTATCCATTTCTAGTAGTTCCCCAAATTGTTGATCATTTAACTGCTTTAACAGTTGGATGTAGGTGGTTCTGAGAAATATAAATTGTTAGAAACTGTGGTTCTTTCTGCTGACATTTCCTAGAGTTGACCTTCTAACCCAACTAAATATAGTGTTTGAGTTACCCAGCATGACTTTCTGTAGTCCAATTTGCTATAGTTATAATAATACCACTTATTGTAAATTTCTAACACTCACTAAATATCTGACGGGAGAGTTGGTATTGTCTGGATAGCTGAAGAACAACAGTTTTTCAGTGGGAAAACCAGTGGGGAAAAAAATGCCTTGAGATTAAAAGCCCATGTTGTCTTTAAAAGCCTAGTAGCTTTCAGCTTTTGTCTGTTTCTTGCTTATAACAGCACTTGTATAATTCTTAGTATATGCCATGGATTCTATTCTTTTAAAGGTCTTTGGTAGGTACTGTGCTGCTAATGTTATGTTAGTATATTTTATTTGTGAAAAATAGCTTGTGGTATGCTCTCAACAAGCCTCAAACTTACAGTATTAGTGCTCTCTGAAGCCCTTGGGCCCTTCAGGTTGACTCATGGGTTTTGAGCCTTATTGACTACGGGGTAGTTGGTAGAAAGAATGGCAATGACACAGTGCATGTTTCAACATTGGTATCTCATAAATGGTGTTTGGAGCATTGACTGCAGCCTACCTGCCTAAGTTGTGTTGGATCAACGGCACCTTGTCCCATGAGATGAATGGTACGTGTTTATGGAATAAAACAAAATTAGCATGTGATGAATGCCATTGTGCCACATAGCACGATAGTTAAGACCTCTAGATTCTGAGTTGTATCCAAACCCTCTCTTTTATTAAGTATGTGACCTTGAGACTTGATTTTTTGTTTTGTGAATTGAGATAATATTATGAGGATAACATTTATATGAAGTACTAAATCTTACTTTCCTTCTTTCCTCATACCAAAACTAGGCAGATTATTCAAAAGCATAGTAATAATTTCAACAGACCCTCCTCTTCCTCATTCCTGAGTCTGCCATATCATTTTGTATTATTTACAACTGGTATATTTGAAGTACCTTTTTTTCCCACAGCTTTTAGTTCAGTTACTAAGAAGTTATAAGGTAATAAGTAAAAGATAAAAGTCCACAAAAATTTATTCTTACATGGGTGGCATTGAAATGGATGAGAACCAAGAAGTACTGCCATTTATATTTCTGCAATACTTAACAGTTCAAGGTCATTTCACATCCATACTCTTGTTTTGTTTTGTTTTTTTTTTGTTGTTGTTTTTGTTTGTTTGTTTGTTTGTTTGTTTGGTTTCTTTTTTTATGACAACTTGAAATGTGTAAATAGAAAGGGTTTTATTTTCATCATTTTACAGTTGGGAGCACTGAAACTTAGGGAAGTCATGATAGTAAATTTAACAATTAGATCAAATGTACTTTGCCATAAAAACAAAATAAAATTTTTAAATAAAGTCACGTTTGGTTTTTGAACAAGAATGGAATCAATTCAAAGGTTAGGTTCTGTGTTGACCTTACAGGGAAATTTGATTCCATTCTCATCCAATTCAGTTTGCAACCAGAGTTGTAGAAAGAATTAAATCTGCCACTAAGGCTACTATTGTTGCAATACAAAAGTTGACTTTTTGCTCCTTGAAGTTTGTCTAATCTCACAACCCTAGTCTTTCCATTTGCTAGGAGACATATTGACAGTATATGTGATCCACACTGTAGTAGCAACTTCTGATGGGCCATCTCCCTTACGCTTCGTGTTAGATCCAGAGAACTGGCCAGGCATGTCCACATGACAACAGCCCATTAGGTCCTGTTGTCCATTTCCGACATTCACAAAGTTTCCCCCATGGAATATTTCCAGGAGCCAAACCCACTCCACTTTTAAATGACTCATAAGACTAGGCTTTCACAGGTTCCCTTGGGCACTGTTGCAGAGACTAATAGATATTTCTGGTAGGAAAATTTCCGGATGTTCCCTTGCTTTACTTTTCTTTCTTCATACTCATCTACTTATGCACATAAATCTTCAGCTACTCTTAAACAATTTCTCATGGTTTGACATGAGACATTGTGACTGTTATTTCCAGTATATTAAGTTATGTGTTTTTCATTAGGGTAAAGGGATATTAAATTGCTTTATCATTTCTAAGATATAAAAGCTACTGGACAACTGTATGAGATACAACATTTAAAAGTGAAGGGCACCAATTGACATAGACTTTTGTCTCTTTTCTTTCTCATAGCCTCATAATTCTCTTAGCTCCCCAAGATTGAATTATTTCTTCTTTCTCTTGAAGCCTGGTTCTTGTTCCATCTCACCACACCTGCCTCACATGAGACCATGGAAAGAAAGGAGTGGGAGCAAGGAAAGCCTGTAATATTTGTCAGTTAGTGAACCAAAATGTGCTCCAGTGTACAGTAAGAGAGAGTTAGCTCCCAGATCTGCTTTGCTTTTGCTCACTAGAAAATAGGGTTTTTTGGGAAAAGCTGTTGCTGGCATCCTAATCTAATCATGGTAACTAGATTTCAGTTTCTTTTTTGATGAACCAAGGATTTGGAGTAGGGATACTTGAGTGCCTTCCAGGAGCTGTTATTCTAGGACTGACTTTGCTTGTGGATGAGAGGAATAGGTAGGGCATAAGCACATGTTCACGCATACACTCAAGGGGTGTGGTTCCTTTAATACAGCCAGTATCCCTACTTTTGAGACTTGCAGATTTTCTGTGACTTTGTCTCCTAGATTTTTCTATTACTCAGGAAGCTGAGCTGCACTTGCCATTGATCTGTCTGCCGCCTGGTCTCCCACAGCAACATATCCTTCTCTTGGGTTCAGACTCCTGACAGCCCTAGAGAACCCATGGCCACAGAATAGACAGGGAGGTAATAGAAACAGTCTCTGTTTCTCCAACATTGATAAAATGTAGAATATTTAGCACAATGCTGTCTGGAAGAATGTAGACTGCTGAATAATAAACTGCATTTAAAAATGCATAACACCATAGCCAACCCTGGCTTGCACCATACAGAGATGCCTTTTATCCTGTGAGATGTGAACTGTAGGAGGAAGGGATTTAGAACATAGACAAGGGGCCAGGATCAGAAGAACCAAAGAAATAGTAGAATCAGAAGCAAGGGCTGGCCCAGGAGATTCCCAAAGGCAATGTGGGGCCTGAGGTCTGAGGATGTGGGAGTGAGGAGTTCATAAACCACAACAGATTTAAATCAGTAGTAGACATTGGGTCAAAAACCAGGCAGTTAGCCCATCTCATGGAAGGACAAAACTAACAACATCTTGTGATTTAAGCCCACCCCTTTTAGGACCAGTACTTCCTGTTGACCTCTTTAAAAATATTAGGAAATAGTAGTATGGCTACAGAGACCTTCACAGATGTGGCTAGAGCTTAGTGTAACATTAATCCATTCCAAGGATGGTGTGCCTACCCAGTCTTCTCATTTCTAAAATAGAAATATCTTGTCTAATACATGGTTTCCAGAATAGAGAACCACACTATTTGTACATCAGGAGGCATTTTCTCTGGCAAATTTTAATCCTCCTTCCTAGGGACAGTGTAATTTATGTTCCCTATAAATTGAATTTGTGTTTGATCATGGCTCAGATATTTCTTTTATTGAGTGTGAAAATAGTAGTAGCTTAGAATGAAGGTTCTATTTTATGGGTGAACTCAGCATAATATGTAAAGGATTAGTAGCCAGGCTAGGGGAGCTAGAAGCAATGTCACAATTTCCTTTTTACACTTAGCACCCAGAAAATGTGACTCCTAGGTCTGGAAGAGCCTGCCCTGGATTCCAAACCCAGGGTCTTTCTCTGCAAAATCAGGTCATGAATATGGGCACAACTCAGTATTACCTGGGGTTGAAGATTCTGATTCAGAGCTTAGAGGTGGATTTGAGTGCCTAAACTGTCACCGTACTCCTAGAATACTGAAAGGTACAACTGTAGAGCCCATTGGCTGAGATTGCACTGAGATCTTCAGCCTTCCAGAAGTCCAGCTGTGTCTGTGCTTTTCCTCCTCAGGAAGATGGAGAAGTCATTGCTATCTACCCATCTGAGACACCTGATTATACCAACCCAAAGATTACATTCTCATGCTCGAGAACATACTGAAAGATGATATGAGAAGAGAGCAGGAGCCCCTGAAAACAAGTTGTCTTCTCCCCTCTTACTTCCACTGAAACTAGGTAGTCTTGGCAGAGGAGCCATTCTTGCTCTTCTTGGACAGGAGCTAGAGTTCCTGGTTAGCTCACAGGGGTGACCAGACCTTCCCTCAGCTCTCTTGTTTCAGGCACCCACTCTACTTTGAGGCAGTGGGTTCTGATATACATACCACCCACTGTCAAAGAGCACAAAAATAAATACAGGTTAACTATGGGAAGACCCATGGTAGCATGTTTTTGTTGTGCTCGAAGCCTTCTTTAGCATCATCACCTAATGATATTATAAATCTCCTTGCTGGGCTGCACTATACAAGATGACACATGAATGTTTCTTAATAGATTTGCCACCCTTCTGGGGGGCAGCCCTTTGAATTTGTAGACCTATCAAAACAAACTAAATTCCAAACACATTTGAATATGTTACCCCAGTCTCTTCTGTCATAAAAATCCTCTAAACCACTTTCTGAGAGCAATAATTTGCTTTATGACATTTGCTCTTTTTTTAATCTGAGTCTAATAGAAATATTTCCATAGTAATAGATTTTCATTTTTCTTAATAGGTATTTTCTAGTGCTCATCTTTCAAGAGGTAATACTGCATTGCTGGTGTTCTGTCTATTACTGCATCAAGTTGTATAAACAGTTAATTACTTGTAACTTAATTTGAATATTACACAGAGCATTTGTCATAGAAGCTATAAAAACAAGATCCAAGCAGAGGAAAGTTAACTTGTGTTTCCTTCAAAGCAGGAAGAACAAAAAACAGACCTGGCTTGGGAGAACAAACAGATAGATACTAAAGAGAAAATAAGTTAGCTAATCAGATTTTCAGGTAGTGAGGAATGGTTCTTGATGAGCAGGCAAGCCTGGCTTTATGCTTATCATAGATAGACTTTATAGATTACTTTTCCCTCATTCTGTCTTTTTTCTTCAAGGCACAGCTCCATCATCTTCCAACTGCCACTTTTCCTGTCTGTGTTTAATGAAAACTCAGGTACCAGGCCTAGGTCCAATTCAGGACAAGCTCCCTTGTTAGTTTCCTCCTTTGTGTATGTATAGATGTTCCTACATCTTTACTGGCCTGCCTAGGTTCCAAATCTTGGGGCAAATGTTGAATATGCCCATCCAGAGAGAAGCACCAAGAGATATGTTTCAAAACAAAACAAAAACCCATTATCTTTGTTAAGGTTGCATATCAATCCCAGGTTGCCATAATTTCACTTAAATATACTGAGACATCCAGTAGCTGGCACCTTATGAAGACAGTCCCTGACAAAAACAAACAAACAAGCAAAAAACTGCAATTGAGAAATCAGTTGGCAAGATTACTATGTAACAAAAGTATTTGAGGGAAGCAGTTAAAATCATTTTAATAAGTGGAAATGACACACCATCTCAAGTCTCTAGAGGCACTGTCCATATTGACAGTGTGAGTTGCCAGTTGTTCCACATTAGCAGAAACCAGAAAAAGATTTGGGCAAAGAGCAAAGTTAAGGGGCCAGCCAAATAGCTCAATGGACTAAAGGGCCTACTTAGGCAGACCCAGGGACTGGAGTTCAATCTCTGATGTGCCATGCTGGCCCCACCCCAGGGGTTGCTGAGGTAGCGACTGAGTTTGGGCATGGTGGCACATGCCTGTAATCCCAGTTCTTGGGAGGCTGAAAACAGGAAGGATCACTGAGTCCAATCTGGTAATGAGACCCTGTAGGTCCTGTACTAAATAAATAAAATTTATAAAGAGCAAAGTTAATTCTTGAAGTGTTCTCTCTTTTTTATAATTTACCTAGTTGTTTACAAAGTTCCCGCAGGCCTAAATATGTGAATGATGAGCAGTAGCAAGGAATCTCTCCACATTAAGTGTTAGCAGTTCCTTAAATTTGTAATTTGTAAAGCTTCTCCCTCATTCTTTGAGGAATTGCCTATGTTAATTTATGTAGTGTTAAATTTATGCAGTGTTGAAATTCAGCCCAACAGCATCTCCTTACAGAACCAATCCAGAGACTACAGGAAAACCTATAAGGTGGCACCCAAGACCCTACTGAGTCTGAGTAGGTTTTACTGCATAGCTGTGATGTAGTAGTGACACAAAATGTTTTATCAATTTATTCATTTTTTTAAAAAATTCAACTTGACATTGTCCTTGTTAATGTCTGTGACAGCAATGAGGCAGTTTGTACCACCCCTGCCAGCCAGTGCAGTTCAGCAGGTTGTGAACCAGCTGTGAAACTTTTCTTGTGGTTTCTCCTGTTTCCAAAGAGCTGCATACAAATCTGAAGAATCTGTGGACTATCTTTGACGATTTGAATTGTGACACATATAGTAGATATGTGGTGAATGTGGTTAGAAGAGTTCTGTGTTTTAATGCTTGCTTACCTATGTTCTAGTAGCCTGTCTTCAGCCAGCTTGTACTGTTACCAGGAGAGTATGACATTAGTATTATATGATTTGTCTGAAAAAGTACATATTGCCACTTAGAGAGAAAGGAATGGTTAAAGAATACCTAAGCTCTCCAGAAATCCTTGAAATACTGCTTTAATTATGTGGTTCTGGCCACAGATTACTTTACAACACTTAAAAAGAGGCAGATTGTCCCACAGCTAGCCCTATAACCTCAGGACTTTAAAATATAGGAAGAGTAGAGTTGTACAATCTTGACCAGGCAGGCACCAACCTAGCATTCCCTTGGTGTGTTCAAGAGCATGGCAAATCTGAAACCCTAAAGGCACAGCGATCAAACAGCATCACTTGTAAATGACCCACCATCTTTAGTAACTGAATGGGCTCAGCATAGATCTGTTTTCTTCTGGCTTCCATTTTGAATTTAATAAAGAATGTCAGGGTGAGGTTGTCATACATCAGGAACTTACAGAGCATCCATCCATGTAGTTATGGAAACTTCCACCTGGATCAAGTCCCAAGGGGGTGAGCACAGATGAGATGCTATGACATTGTGACATTGCCAGGCAGTGTCTGAGTCCTGCTTGGTGGCTCCTAGGTGTTTTATTTTCCCTACCGGCACAGCTCTCAAGACAATGGGGTTGAGAGACACCTCACATTCTGGTACATGTTACGAGCACCCTGCCAGACAGAGCCTTCTGCTTCTACCTTGTCTGTCCTGTTTCATCGGGACACTGGGACACATCTAACTTTTGTACTTTATTTCCCATTTGAGTAAATCATTGTCTTTCTGGTTCTCTGTGTGCTCTCTTTAGCTAGTTTGCCTGCTTTTAAATCTATTCTTTGAAGAGTCTGGACATACAATACCTACAAAGCTGTAATTATGAGCACTTTAGAATAATCTGGGATAATTTGTCTACTTTTTTCTCCTAAACTTTCCCCCACTGCTCTCCTATTTGTCTTTTCACTCTCTTCTGCTCCTTTTTCCCAGACCTTTGGCCTGTACCCACAAAACCCACAGTCCATCAGGCAAGTCCCTGTGGAATATCTCACCTCAAATCATCTAAGCCACAAACTCATAGCTTATTATGTTCCCTGTGGTTTCTAATCTGCCCCTCCCTGGTCTCCCTGCCAGACTCCCCTGTTGCATCAAAGCAACCATGGCTATCACTCCTACCTAACTTTCCTAGATGTGAGGCTTATCTCCCTGCTTGCCCTTCTGGAGTTGGGCTCATTCCTTCCTTCCTCTGAAGCTTTGTCTCTGCTTCCCTTTTTTGTTGGGGGGAGGGGAAGGACAGGATCTGACTGTGCAGCTTGGGCTGTGCTCACTCACTGTTGTAGCCCCAGGCTGATCCTGAACTCACTGCAATTCTTTGTCTGAACTTCCCATGTGCTGGGATCACAGGCATGCACTACCATGCCCTGTTCCTTTGCTTCCCATCTTTACCCTGTCCTATCTTCTCCCCGGCCTCTGCCTGCATTCTGTCTATGGCAAAAGCTCATCTCAGAAGCCTTTCCTGATTGCTCCAGCTACAGCGACTGTGCCCTCTGTATCAGACAGAGCTACCCTCTCTTGAGGGTAGTTACACTTTTCTGGATATATCCACAAGAAACTAGAAAAAGGGGGAAAGAAAAGCTACTTTTTTTCTGAGATATGCTTTTGTCCCTTTTGAATGAATTTCAGAACTGAAGGGATAAAGATCACCTTTGTCTTCTTTGAGTCTAAGTGAAGCATACACACTGGCCTAGTGTCTATCCACATATAATCTGATAGTTAAGAATTCTTCCTGGACAAGCAAGATAGCTCAGCTAAGTGCCTGTTTAGGCACATGGAGGCACCAGGGTGAGGTCAGATCCCCGGAACCACATGCCCCCAGGCACTCTCAGCCAGACCAGGTATGGTGGCATGCACATGTAATCCCAGTGCTGGGGAGGCTGAAAACATGAGAATCATTACAAGTTAGAGCTGCATGAGACCTGTATCAAATACATAAAGAAAAAAAAAAAGCGTATTTCAATCTGCCACACTGCATCTGCAGAATAACTACATTGAAAATAAAGATGGTCCCTGCCCAACACTGTGAGCATCCTTAGTGGCTGAAGTTTTGGGGAGAGAAGCTCATGTCCTGCGTCTGCCACATTCCCCCTGAGAGCCCTTGGCTCTAACCCCTCCCTTGTCCCACTTCCTCAGGAATAGTTTCCTTCTGTCACTGTGGCCACAGTGAGATGGCCCCCATGGTTCCCATCCTGCCACCCAGGCCACAGGTCTGTAGGGCATTCCTCTGAAGGCTGGTGGGAAGGGTCCTTAGGTACCTCTAGGGCACCTAGTCTTCATGCTACAGTAGTAATATGGTAAGGCCCACAAACATATCCTTACTCTGCGTTTTTGAAGGAGATATTTGAAGACAATCTAAATGATGCCAGCTAGTTAACTGCCGTCTTCCTGCCCCATGCACCTCTTTCTGGTAGTACCACTGATGGTGTTTGTTTCTCTTTCAGAGCACACTGGAGAAGGGAGGATAAAATCAACTGTAGAACATGCAAAACTCCTCCAACTTTAATTCCAGACGTGGAACACTTTCTTTCCCTAGTAAGAAAATAATGCATTTAAAGAGACGACCATTAAAGAGAAGCACCAGAAAATGAACTCAGCGAGATTGTATCATGTTTTGCTCAACAGCAGCATCAGAAGCCAAGGTCTAGATCAGGAATCAGTCATCAAAGGACACTGTTCTGTACCAGTAAATCCAATGTATAAAAAAATAAAAGAGAAGGGCAGTGTTCTCCACTGCTTTGTACTTTCTGTTCAACTTCTGACCGTGAGATATGTGTTTGCACGCCAGGCTCCACCTTGGGGTGACTTCACCTCTGAGGAAGGAAGAAGCCAGGCACAGGTTGGGTGGCTGAGCTGATTGGAGAGAAGGAGGAAGGAGAAGAAACAGCTCCAGGGAGAGGCTCTGCAGGGCCTCGCCTCGCTGTGCCTTGCCCACTTCCCCTTTCTTCCTCGCCTACTTAGTCCAGTGGTCATGCAAGTAAGAGAGAAAGGAGAGAATGTCCCTCTGTGCCTGGAATGATGTTCACGATTACAAAGGAAATAAGGCATTTTGATAAATATAAAAAGAACCTTGGCCTGTGCAGCCTCTAACATGAATACTGACAGCTTTACTCACTGTTCATAATAAATATATTTTCTGACAATGACTGACTGGCATTGTAGTTTGGGACTTCAAACATTCCTTCAGCTGGGGTAGATGCATAAGGGAGCGGAACTGATGTACAGTGTTACTAATTTGCATTTGTGCTGTATCTTTCCTCTAAAAAGTGCTCAACTACAAGTGGCAGAGCCTAAGACAGGCAGGTGGCACTGAGAGGGCCCGGGTAGATGGAGTTCCAAAGGCGCTCACAAATTGCAGGAAACTTCCTTTCTTTGGGATGACTTAAATCATCCTGCCTGGGGCAACAAGCAGATTGGATTGGCTTGAGTAGGACCTCCTGACCCTGAGGTACTATGAAAATACTTTTAAAAATCAACACCTGAGCTTCACCTTTTTCCCATTTCATTGAGACATTCTAATTATAACTCTCCTTTTTCAACAAGGACTGAGATTCAACCTTCGATTCAAGGGAAGTGGAAGCTAAAATGGGAAGGAGAGTCCCTCTGAGAAACAGGAGAAAATGCAAAGCTATGTGGTATCACCTAAATATCTGTTGTCATGTAAAATTTTTATTTCACTTTTTATTTTGTTACAGAGAGAGACTTTTAAAAATGATTAAGAATACAGGGTCTGGAATAGAGAGCATCTGTGTTCAGCCCCAGCTCTGCTGCCTCCCAGCCGTAAGACATACCAAGTCCTGAATTTCTTGAGAGATCAGCAGAAAAACCTGATTTTTAGGCTTAGGGTACAGAATCAAAATTGTAGCATTTTTGGTCAGACCCAGGAAATGTCGTGGGACTTAACCTCAGGACAACCTATGATGAGACAGTTGTGCCAACTCATGAGAACACAGCTTGCTTCTTGAGTTCAAGCCCCAGGGTTGGCTCCATCTGAATGACACCCTTACAAAACACATGGCACACAACTGTGGATCAGAGGTGATGGCTGCGTGACATGACTCTCTTTCCATGCTATTTAATGAAATGGTTTTGTGGTTATTTCAGAGTTTTGTTACTAGGTTTTCTTTTGCTGTTTCTTTTTTTTTTTTTTTTTTTTCTCTCAATGGGCAAAATACGCTGAGTTCATTTACGTGTGAATGAAGGAGTCATGGGTTGGCACCATTAGGATGGCATCCAGATAGTTGCCTGAGAGAAGTAATAGGTACACAAAAACAGATGTTTACCAGTGACTTGCTGTAGTGTTTGCAAATCCTCTAACTAGCAAATTCCCCCTATACTGTTTTGTTTTGCAATTTAGAGCCAAGAGCTTGGCATATTCCAGGCTGCCAGTCTCATTGCTGCCAAAGAAATTCAGCACTAAAGAATCAGGAATTTAAAGCTGGTTAAATCCATAGGATTGAGGTGGTTTGTCAGGTCAGAGCTCTTGTCGCACTGTGACTGTTCCTTTATCATTTGGATACACTCAGTGAGTACAAGGGGAAGAGAGTGCACTTTAGGAGAAATCAGAGGATGAGATGATGCATTTTTCTATACCTTTATAGGCCAACCTATTGATGGCATCACCACCCTGTCCAAATCAACCTCTTGGGAAAAGTATGGTAATTACATGAGCTTCATGGAGTGATAGGTTCTGGTCAGTTTCTTCATAAACTAAAAATACACCGTGAACAATAGTGATGTAGCTCAGGAAGCACGGAGAATCATGAATAAAGAGTACCTGGTGAACTCAGAAGATGGTTGGGTTGAACCACCATAAAGTCCTCTCTTTGATAAGTCATTAACTTACAACAGAAAACTTGCCAATATGGAGAGGTCTAAAGAATCATTGACTGCCGGGCATGGTGGCTCACGCCTGTAATCCCAGCATTCGGGAGGCTGAGGCAGGAGGATCGGTGTGAGTTCGAGACCAGCCTGGGCTACAAAAGTGAGCTCAAGGCCAGCCTGAACTGCATAGTGAGACCCTGTCTCAAAAAGACAAAAAAAAAAAGAATCATTGACTAATCCTCATTAATTAATTCACCAATACTTGGGGCAACTGATGAGATTTCTTCGAGTGACCATTTTAAGCAACAAGGGCTTAGAACTGAATAGCCACATGTCCTCAACTTCCCTAGCTTAGCAAGAGGAAAAGTGTGGCTCCTGGCTTGCTATCGTCCAGCCTACAGCATTACTGCCTTTGACAAAAAGTTGTATTTCTGGACTGGGGAGGTGGCTCAGTGGTTTAGGCACCTGCCTGGCAAGCAAGTACCCAAAAAACGTTACATTCCCATGAGCCATGAGAGTTGGCTTTCAAGATTTAAGAATTAGAACTACAAAGTTTTAATTATTTAGAGGAATAAGTTCAAGACCTATTGTTCCAACATAGCATTTATGGTTTATAGCAATATATTGTATTCTTGAAAAATTAATAAAAAGAATTAGGACAGTTGAACAATTGAAAGGGCAGCAGGAACTTGCTGTGATTCACACTGATTTGGAACATTGGTATGTGCTTTGAATTAATATTCCTGTGAATGGCTGATACTCAGGTGAGCAAGTCCGGAGTCATTTAGATGCCTGCACTGCTCCTTCGATCCCCCATTCCAAGTTTTCATCTATAGCTGCCTCTTCTCTGTTCCTGCCATCCTTCTCCCCTCCTCCAGGCTTCTGTATGTTTAAACTTTTCTTACCACTCCAGGCCTCCTGGGAAGTGGGTGGTACAGGAGTTCAAAGGGACCAAGTCCCAGGCTCTTGCCCTCCTGCTACCATTGCCACACTTCGATTGTACTTTTCCTGTAATTTTTTTTTGTCAATCAGATTTTAAAACAGTAAGCACTCCGCTGCCCTGAGAGACTCAGTGGCCAGGCAGAGTCTGGTCTAAGATGTAGCCAGCCTGTGCAGTTGAGACCCATGATCTGAGCCATTCCAAGAACATGCTCAGAACCGATGCTCCATTACGTGGAGCACATGTTAGCAAATTCATAGTTTACTTTAAAATATCCTTTAACAGACATTTGATTTTTTGCCTCTTCAGGGCTTTGGAAGGAGTACAAAATGTAATGGGTTTGAGGTTTTACTCTCCTCACCCTGACCCCTGTTTTGGAGGTGCAGACCATGAACCAAAAGTGTAGGATGAGGTTAGGGACCCGCATAGCACTCTTACAGTGCAGCGCTGGCACCCAGCACTTGCTCAAGGCTGCTCTCGGAGTTGGGATATGAGATCCCCAGAAACACCTTTCCCATCTTTTGTCTCCCTCCTTTTGAATCCGTAGCCACGGGAAAAGTCATTCAATGATCCCAGGATGGAGTCACTTAGTGACCTGTAGAGGAGATATGACTGGGAGAAGGGAGTGGTAGTAACTCGTGGGCCAGGAGAGATGGAGCTGTGAAGACCTCCCTTCAGCAAGGAGGTGTCTCATGCTGCTCTGACTGGGAGAGCCCAGCTCAGGCTGTCCCATGTCCAGCTCGGTGGATGGGACTAATAGAACCACAGATCAAGTAAGCTCCTCCTAGCTCAGGTGGCAGCCCACTCATCAGACAAGGCCTTCTTTGCTAGGAGTGGCAGTCACTGCACCAGCCACTTTTAGGAGCTTTCCATTCCATTACCTTCCGGAGTCCAGGGTTGCTGCATCCTGGATTTGGGGGGAAAAAAACAAAAACCCAAGCACATAATTCTGTCTGCCGTTTGAGTGAACATGAAGAAAGCTGCATCTTCACTGTGCACACTAGCTGTGGTGTGTCCAGCCCCAGTGCTGAAGGCAGAGCCTCTTGCAAGTGGGATTTAATGTAGGGGAGGAAGCAAACTCCAAGTCAAAGTTTCCCATACAGGTAAATGCAGTCTTTTCTAGACCACACTAATAATGCCCTTGTGTCTTGGAGGACAACCCAATGGTAAACCCACTTTGGATTTGACATGGGAGAGACTGGGGAAAGGTGATTAATTCTCTCTGGATTGGAACAAAAGGAGGCTGAGGCTTTTATGGCCTTTGTCAGGGGTGGAGTTTGGAGGGGATGTTTAGATATACTTCAGGGAGCTGATTGGGGTCTTCCCTGAGGCGGCAGGAAGGGTGGAAGTAAATTATGTCCTGGGCTAAGGTGGAGAAGGGAGAGGTGGTCTTGGGGAAGATGGGCTTTTCTTTTAAAGGCATCAGCCATATCAGATGACCACCATAATGATTTCAGCAATTCATCCTAGGGCCAGAACCTATCAGGATTCAGAAAATCTGGTCACCAAATTATACTTTTCAGTTAAGGATATTGTAAATTACAACTGTTCAGCTTAGACTCTTAATAAACTCCCTCAAAGCCAAGACAACTCTACATGGGAAATACCTGCACCTCATTTTAAAGAAGTGCTTCAGACCCCTTGCAGTGAGTTGCACTAGGTAGGGCCTCTGTACACTTTACAGGCTTCCTCATGTCCAAAAGTTTGGCTTCCCTCACCACTGCCCACCTTCCAGTCTCCTCTCTACTTCTCTTGGAGGGACCTTCTGTGCTGGGAACATTTCGCTTTCTCAGAGGTCAGTGTGCTTTGGATAGACCCTGCCTTCAAAGTAAACTGCATTTTTGTAGCGGCTTTGACATGCAGTTGTGGAAGCCAGAGGTTAGTCTGCAGGGGGCCACTCCATTCCAGCAATGCCTTGCAGGCAGTCAGCCACTTGGGCCCTGAGTGGCCCACATTTGGGAAGCCTTCTGCGGAGTCCTCTTTCTTTTTAAGTATGCACATTAGCCAAGGTGCTGCTGGCCCTTGTCCCACGGTGTGGGTTGAAAGCCATTACTCTCTGCAGAACTGGGATTGAGGGCCAGTTGAGTGTTATCTACTGCCTATTATCTGCTGTGTGTGGATTTGAGAACCAAAGCCACATTCTTTATTTGGCTGCCACCGGCTGTGCTCCTCCACGAGGTCTGCAGAGGCAGACTACACGTTTTCCCTTGGCTTTGCATCTCCCTGGGGTAACATACACTCCAGTCTGGGAGGCAGAACCATAAAGGATTGAGACAATACCAGTGTAAACTTGCACTGGCATTGCCATTTTATGTTAAGTAGGGAAGGCAGGCTGCAGAGCAAGAGGGTGAACAGGATGTCAGAAAACCTGCTGATGGGGTTGTTTTGAGTTACCTCTGTGTCCATAAAATCCTTTGCAGCAGCCACATTAAACACAAAGCCGAAATCCAAGAGAATCCACTCTTCATGCTCAGGCGCTAAATGTGAGAATTTGGAAATACCAATCGGATGCTACTACGGAGAAGCAGAAGAGGGCTTCAAGGTCTCCCTCAGGGCCACAATGCTTTAGAGTGTCTTAGTCACTATCTCATTGCTGGGTCATAAAACCCTACCACCACAATTGGAAAAGAGACATGTTTAAGCTCATATTTTTAACCCATCATCACCAGCTCCAAGGCAAGATGGCACGTGTGGGGGGCGGGGGGTAGTTGCTCACATCATGGCAGCCAGAAAAGCAGAGCGCCAGGGAGGGAGCTGCACCCTCCCAGGTCACAGTCCCAGTGACACATGCCCTCCAGCCAGGTGTGATCCAACATCACATATGGCTACAGCATTCCTGATGGAATCACCCTTCAAAAGTTCCATGTTTTAAGTCTACGGGACTTTGGGAGGAACTGAATTGATATTCCACCCCTCACCTCCAAAAGACTCCTACACATTTCTTTATGCAAAATGTATCTAGTCCATCTCTAAGTTGCAAAAGTCCTACCTCCTAGCATTGCTGGAAAGTCCAAGTCCAAAGTCTTCTTGGAGACTCAAAGGAAATTCTTAGCTGTGAGCCCCTATAAAAAAAATCAAAAAGAAAACTGAGCACTGCTAATATACAATGGCACAGAGTAAATATTCCCATTCCCAAAGAGAAGAACAGGAGAGAAAGGAATGGGGCCCAAGCACTGAATGTAGTAGCACACAAACCTTGAATACTGTAGCTTCGTGTCCAGCAGCTGTGGTAAGTTACGATGAGACATGGACTCCAAATGACTTGGGTAGCCCAACCCTGATGGTACCTCCTGCCTCAGCGCTCATGGCTTTCCTTTTGTACTACACTTTTCCTCTCTGTTCCTGGGCTTATCCACTGCAGAGGCCTCCTAGTGCCTGGGTGGCTGAGCTCTGGGACAATCCTCAGTGGCCCTGAATAAGTTAGGTTTCTAGGGGTTCCCTTCTTAAGCAAAACCTCTCACTTTTGAAGATCACAAAGTGGGGTCTTGACATTTCCCAGAAACCCTCAAAGCAGCCTTCCAATTGACCTGATTTGGAGCCCTTGGATTCTTTTTAATGCTAATTGTTAGCAATAACCTCTCCTGGGCTAACACTTTTCAGGCAAAACTGAAAACTTTCCAAATGAGCTCTTTGGTCCTGGTTTTTAATATAAACCTGGCCAAAAGCAGTAAGCAGTATGCATGCAACAGCCTGAACATTGGGGTGCCTTGATATTTCTTCTAGCAGATTAACTCATCTGTGGCCGTTATCTCAATCTCACAAATTCTCAGAATATGTTCTGAGACAAACGTTCTGCCAGAGCATAACGTATGGTCTGGAGTTCAACTGCCAATAAGTCATATTTACATGACTTTACCAGGTACCTTTTTATTAGCATCTTGGTCTGTTGAGTTCCAACCAAAATTTCCCCTGAAGCACAGCTTACAGCATTCTAGAGCAGCTTCTCTAGCTGGCATCTCCAAAACTTTTTCCCTAAACCAGTTCCAAAGGCTTCTAAACTACCTAGTCAGGTAGTTACAGCAACAGACCCACTCCTGGTGCCCAAATCAGCCTTAACATTTTTCTTCTTGTGAAGACATAATAAGTACCACCCACAACCTAAAGGAGAAGTTTAGCTTGGGTCACATGTTAGGGGTTTAATGCCATAGTTGATCAGCTCCAAGGCAGAACAGCATGGCAGGGGGGCAAGAAGAGATGTTCGTGTAATGACAACCCGGAAGCAGCCTGTAATGGGGAGAATCAGGAAGACAGATATGCCTTCTAGGCCCCGCCTACAGTGACTTGCCTATTCAAACCAACCCTCACCTCCTCATAGCACTTGGAGCTGTAGCACCATCCAGGGCTCTCTACAAGCCCTGCCTTTGAGTACACAAGGCTTTGTATGACATCCAGAAATAAACCATACTAAGGAGTAGAGAAGTTTTTGTCTAGACTCTCTACATCCCATATTGGGAAGGCTGGCTTACTGCCTGAGGGATCCACTCTTGCCACTTACCTCCCCATGCCTATCTTCTCTTAGAACTGAGAGAAGCGGTTTCCAACCACTAGCATTTCCAACATCATTCCTAACTTAATTCATCAAATCGGCATAGCTGCTCTACACCAGGCACTGTTCTGCACATTAGGGATACAGATGAACAAAGATAACATGGTCCTTACTCCATAGATGCATTCCAGGGAACACAAACTATAAACACAAAGTCAAGTAGTGATGAGCTCTATGCGGCATATTGAAAGGTAAAGGAGTAGACTTCATGGAAGGAGACTAAGCATTCAGAAGGGTGCTATTTTAGACTGGGTGCTTAAGACAGCAACTTGTAAAGAGGAGACCTCCGAGCAGATTCCTGACTGGTAATAGAACCAGCCATGTGAAGGTCTAAAAGAAGTGCATTCCAGGCTAAAGGACTAATAAGCACAAAGGTCCAAGGCTGGAGCAAGTCTGGTGGCTAAGGGAACAGTAAGGTCAGCATGGCTCAAGGGAGTGGAAAAGGACAGTGTTGGGGGATGAGGCTGCAGGTACGTGGGATAGAACAGAGAGGACTGTTTTATCCATGACAGATATGTGAGTTTTGTTGAGTGTGACAAAAACCAATTGGAGAATGTTTGCACTAGGTCACCCTTTGCCATGCATTATGATTATAAAAACAGCCCTTTGGCTAAGATTATGGCCATAATAGGGGCTAAAGGGAAGTAGAGAGACTAAGAATGCCACCAAACTAATGATTGAAGCAAGAACTGAGGACTTAAGGGATGGGGAGATAGCTCTGTGGAATAAGTGCTTGCCTGGCAAATGCAAGGTCCTGAGGTCCTGAGTTCAAACCTTGGTACCACCAAAAAAAAAAAAAAAACGTGAGGACTTAGACTAGGATGATAGTAGTGGATAAAATGAGAAGCCAGTTTAGAAATCTGTAGACAAAGATAGACATAATGACACCACCATTGCATTAGACAGGGGTATGAGGGAAAGAGAAATCAAAGAATGGACAAACTCCCAAAATTGCCTGAGCACCTGGTAATGTGCTATTTATTGGGATAGCGACACGTAACACCAGCAGGATATGGAGGCAGTGTGGCAGGAAGCAGAGTCCAGTGGTGATTTATGAAGTTAATATATGAATTACAATTCCAGATGGAGAAAGCTAAGAGGCCATTAGATAAATGTTGAGCTGGAGGAAAGGTTAGATTTTCCATTTCCAGGTGGACATGGAAGCGGGTGAATATGGAGGGAAGGAGACAGCCCTAGGGTTCTCCAACATGAATAGGCTTGAGAAGAGGGAGAGAAACAAGCTATGGACAACAAGAGATAATTCCACGAAGGTGGGACCCAAACCAAGGCCAAGTTTGAGGTCAAGGGAAGAAAGCATTTCAAGAAGTGCAAGGACCAGCTCTAGTAAGTGCTGCTTTGAACTGAATAAAGTGAGAACAGAATTAGCCAGGAACTGCAGTGACTCAAAGCTCCCTTAATGGGCAGTTGGTGACTAGCTGCAATGAAAGCCTGTGCTGAACGCACTGAGGAGAGAAGGGGTTTGGGAAGAGGAAAGAGTGAGGAGGTTTTTAAGAAGTTTTACTAAGATCAGGAGAGGGGAAAGTGGTAGAGAAGTGGAGCTCTAAGAGTTTTGTTTCCTTCTAAGAATGAAGCAATAGCCATTTTATAGGGGAATAACTAGAAGATACGATCAATTCAGTGGAAAATTCCTGCCTAGGCCAACAGGCCACTCTCCAGCGTTGGGTAGCATAGGACTGGGTCTTCCACTGCACGAAAGGAAGGTCTGCTTCTGAGTACAGATCACACAGCAGGAGGGTTTGGCCATGAAAGAATGAGGTCACTCTCTTCTGATGGCTTCTACTTTCTGACTAGCCATGAGGAATGTTCCCAGGAAACATTCCCTAGTAATAACTGAAAATGTCTGAGTGCCTTTCTTTCACTCTACCTTTCTTCCTTCTTGAATAATTCAGTCCAAAAGCCATTAGATAGAGTCAAGCAACGCAGAACTCCATGCAGGGGTTGGGAGTGATGGTGACCAGGAGCGAGACTCCTTAGCCAAATGAGGAGGTGTCAAGCTGGGGTGCCAGAGCCTGACTGACAGGAGGAGCTGGCTGCCCTGGTAGAGAAAGAGTAGCAGCAGCAGCAGCAGCAGCAGCAGCAGCAGCAATAGCAAACTGGTTACCTCCAGAGGATGCTGATTTTATAAATAAACATATTGAGGGTAAGGGGAGCTAGCTTTCTTACTGACAGATAAAAGAAAAAGAAAAGGATGAAAAGGGATAAAATTAAAATAAGTAGTGTTTTTGGAACTAGAGTTATCAGTATAAAATAGATAGACAAGGGACAACCAAATAGCTCAGTGGATTAAAGTGCCTGCAAGCAGGTGCAGGGGCTGGAGGTTCAATTTTCTTGTCTGCTGTGCTGGCCCTGCCCCCAGAGCACACTGAGACAGCAATTAAGATTGGGCAAGATGGCACACACCTGTAATCCGAGCTCTTGGGAGGCTGTAAATAGGTGGATCACTACGAGTCTGATCTAGTAGTGAGACCCTGAACACCCTGTAGACCCTTCCCTAAAATACAGAAAAAAAGGTAAAATAAATAGCTAGCTAGCTAGCTAGAGATATCCCTGAAACAAATGTAGATATAAATGTACACATATATTTATATGTATTCATACCTGCATAAATAATATTCACATATATGTGTAATCATAAATATGTGCTTTAGCTGTGTAACTGAGGAGCTGGGAATAAGAATATCCTAATGACTAGATGCCCAGATCTTGGCTCCCCTAAAAGGAACCATGGCTCCTTGAGGAACTGTCTAACCCAAGGCTGGAGGAGGACAACTGAAATTGGGAACAAATATGACAGTTTTAGCATTAAACTAATGAAAGATAGTAACCTATTTAACAATGTGAGGGAGCCTGTATGGATGTCATGTAACCATAAAAACAAATAAATAGGAAAACTTTTCTTACAGCATGAAATAATGAACTGAATTGCAAATTTAAAAAGTATAAATGAAATGAAAGATTTATGAAATCTTTTTTTGGCAACTGTCATAATAATTCAGATAAGAAGTATCAATAGTGAGAAATACTTTTTAACAAGCAGAGTGCTTCTCAAATGACCTCATCTTTTAGTCTATTTTCTGTTGCTATAACAAAATACCTGAGGGGAGGTAAGTTATACAGAAAAGAGGTTCATTTGGCTCACTAATTTGGAACCTGGAGGTCTAAACAGCACGGTGCCAACTGGCCAAGGCCTTGTGATAGACAGCATCATGATTGAAAGAGTGATCACATTGTAAAATAAAAAGCAAGAGAGACTGTAGAGGATCCAATCTTGCTCTTTCATAACACCTCTCACAAGAACTAACCAGGGTCCTAGGAGAACTACCCTTCTGAGGACCATGTTCCTAACAACCTAGCACCACTGAGCCAGGCCCCATCTCTGAAAGATTCAGCATCTCTCAACATGACTGTGTTGAGAACTAGGTTCCCAACACACAAACCCTTGAGGGACTTACTCAAACCATAGAGCCCACCACCCTATAGGAGCAAACAGTAACTTTACAGTGGAGACATCTGGCAGACACCACCTAAATCAGGTAATTAACATGAAAATTACTAGTAGTAGGGTCACATGAAGGCATATTCAGATGTCAGAACACGCCAGCGTTGCTCCTGTGATATTCCTGCCCCAAAGTTACATAGTATGAAGCTAGTGATGAGGCCACATTATCCATGCCCACTGAGGGATTGTCTACAAAACAATGAAGTGGCGAATTTATGGAAGTTGACAACAAAACAAAACAAAAAAACAGAAAAACTGGTCCAAACTGAAGGAAACAAAAAGGATACAACAACTAAACATAGTATATAATCCTACACTGGATCCTTTTACTATAAAATACATCTTGGGGACAACTAGCACAATTTGAACAAAGATTAGAAGGTAGTCATGGCCATCTTTTTTCATTCTGATCATGGCATATTGTTGGTCATGTAGGAGGCTGTTCATGCTTGGGACACTTGGGGTGATGGGCCTGATGTTGGTAACTCTCAAATGCTTCAGGTACAACATTTATTTGTAGTATTCTTGAGACTTTTCTATAAGTTTGAAAATTTTCAAAATTAAAAATAATTATTTTCTTAAAGTAGCTGAATGTAAAGGAAATTTACTTAAAAATAAATAGTGAAGATATTCTTAAGTAGTAGGTAGAAGGACTTGTCCTACTAGAACCATAAAAAAATTATTACAATTTAGAAAGTATGATATGTAATAGATCACAGGACAGAAGAGAGAGTTCAGAAGCAGACCCATACATAGGTGGATGGCTAATTTATGATAGAGTTCATACTGCAAGTCAGAAGGAAAAGAATAATCTTACAAAAAGTAATAATATAATAATGCTAGATCACTAGACCCTACCTCACTCCAAACTCAATTTGAGTATCACTTAAACAAGTAAAACACAGTGGGTATACATACTGGTAGTCTCAGTACTCTGGGAGACAGAGGCAGGAGGGCTGAGAGGGGAAGCCCAGCCTGAGCAAACTATTGACTTGATAAGGCTCTGTCTCTAAATGAAAAATAAAATAACTTTGGCAATGTAGCATAGTGAAAAGACCCTAGATTCAATCCCAGGTACAGAATCACCATGAAAGGGAAGGAAGGAAGAAAGGAAGGGAGAGAGGGAAGGAGGGAGGGAGGGAAGAAAGGAAGGAGGGAAGAAGGGAAGGGGGGAGGGAGGGACGGAGGGAGGGAGGGAAACAGGTAGTAGAGGATGGAAGTAAGCCTTGTAGTATATTCCATAGAATAGCACCATGACCTGATTTACAAGGAAATATTTCTTTAAAAAAATACAAAAGAAATCATAAAGGGAAAAGTTAATGCACTGAATGACTCTAAAACTTTTGTCCATCAAGACCCCTTAAAAGATAAGATGTTTGTGAAATGTAGCCAACAAAGTTCTTGTATTTCTAATATAAAAACAACTACAAATCAATTAAAAATGAAAGAAACAAAGAAAGAAAACAGAAAAACAAGCAAGAGATTGAAGTAGGTACTTAAAAAATGTAAAAGGCCACCAAGGAACACGAAATGTACTCAATGATGTTAATGGTACTAATTCGAGAAATCTAAACCAAGTTCATAAGACACTGCCATTTATCCTTCAGAATGGCAAAAACTAAAAAGATGGGAAATGCTGGGTACTGACAAGGATTCAAAGCAAGTAGCTTCTACTACCATGCCACTAACAGTATTAATTGGTACAACCAATCTGGAAATCCATTTGGCATGTTTATTAAAGCTCATACATACATAAACTTTAAAAGGATACTCCACAGTGCCATTCTTAGGAATGCACCTAGGCCAGGGGGTCGAACGACCAAAACACAGGAGTCGCCTAAAGCCATTCTGAATCATAACTGTAGTAAAGTAGCCACCAAAATTATTTTTTGGTTTGAGGTCAACGCAACATGAAGAACTGTATTGCGGGGTCACGGCATTAGAAACGTTGAGAACCACTGGCCTAGGCAATGCTCGTAGCACTATTCAAGATGGCTGCAAAGTAGAGAAAACAATACCTCCTAGTAAAAAGAGTAAACAGGTTGAGGCATATGTTACATTACACAATAATACAAATACATGAATTATGGATACACACTTAAACTGGATGAATCTTACAATCTTGAGCAGAAGTCAAAAACTGAAAACTTTACAATTGTAGCCACACACATTTCTTAAGACACTCTTGCAGTGAAAGTATTAAGTGAGGAAATATTTCATTAATGGATGGGGGTTACTGGTCTAAGGGTCAGGGGTTTCCTGGCTGGAAAGGGACACAAATGGGACTCCTAGGGTCCTATTAATGTCCCATTTCTTTGCCTTAAAGGATATATTTCATCTTTCTTTGTTTTTGTATGTTTCAAAATGAGGTCTTATTATGTTGCCTAGCCTGGCCTCGAACTTGTAAGGAAGTAATCTTCCTGTTTTGGCCTCCTAAATAGCCAGAACCAGCTTATCACAGCACCTGACTAAACTTAATCCTGAGGGGATTTGAGCCTGGAAGATACAAAAAAAAAAAAAAAAAAAAAAAAAAAAAGAATGTTTTGTTATACAGGTCTTGCTTCAACTTGCCCTTGACCACCCAGCAAGAAAAAAAAAAAAAAATGCTTAATTACAATGCATGAAATGCAGAGCTAGATTGGTGAGATGAGCTTTAGGAGGCTTAGATTCAATAGCCTCCAACATCACAAGCTTCACTGGTGGCCCACTGCAATTGCAGAACATTTGACTATGTATGTATCTGCTTCCTCTTAGTCCAAAGAGAAGTATATTCTTTTCCTTTTTTTTTTTTT